>OMKL01069190.1:0-11041 GCA_900302295.1 Parasudis fraserbrunneri | reverse complement strand
TCATGCTGCTACGTACATACAGCTCATGCTGCTACGCAACGTCAATCACACTTCCACACAAGGTCATCAGAGAGCTATCGCTAGCCATCTCAGGACCCCACGTTACCAACATACTTTATCAATGTTAGTTAGCCAAGCTAACGTTAGCAACATATGTTAGCCAAGCTAACATTAGCAATGTATGTTAGCAACCTTATCTACATTGGCAACGTTATTTACATTGGCAACGTACATTAGCAACGTTACACAATGTTAGTAAAACCTGTTTCATGTTTCTTGCTGTTGGCGTGGTCTAAATGATGCGGACGGCATGCACGGTCTCTGTAAACATCAGGTCATTTCATGCTTTTTGCGGTCAGAGTGGCTCCAAGAATGTGCATGTTCTGTCACCATAGCGACACCAATCATTACAACGCGGTCTGTGAGGCCCCAATCCTCGTTGTTACAAAATCTTGGAGATGCGCTCAGACTCTCTGCAGACCCTCCGACCACGGTCACCCAGGCCGCAATTGCACAATATTGCAGTGTGGACCGTGCCAACCGCAAGAAGCACGAAACGGGTTTAACAGGCTGCAGTTCACTTTATGTGAGAATGCTTTGCATCTATGACACTGTGTGGCCTACCTAAAGATTACACAGGGGAGCTACGCCATTATTAGGTGTTTCGTTGAATTGGCAAGCTATTGAAGTTGGCTGCTATAGTGGTTAGCCTAGCAGCTAGTCGCTAGCTAAGCAAGGACATCCACTATGTACATAAAGTAATTAAGGCTTGCCTGCTGCACATTGATGTATAGACAGGTTTCCCGATCACGCCAGAATCCGTGTGCGTGCACATCAGAACAACAGGGCAGACTACAATATATTTGCATTTGTTGGCCATGCTAGCAATCTAAACAATCAATGCATGCCCAAACTTGCTATGTAACACTCACAGCCATGCTGATTTGGCAAAATTGCATATAGCCGGTTTAGTTTGAAACAACTTTTTGTCAGGGGAGTGCCATGGTTTCTCCATAGAGCCCCGTTATACTTTTTTAGAGCACGTGCTCAGCGCAGGTGAAGGGCAACTCAGTCTCATGGTTCAGCGGGCATTGCTGATTGGCTTGAGCACAGTGTGTTTACAAACAAGAAACAATGTGTCAGAGTGGCTGTGAAAGTTATGAATTGATGTCAAGTGTGGCTTGTGTAAGAATATCATGATCTCCACGATCTCTCTATGAAGGCATAATGAAATTTGAACTGGCAATGATCTTAGATCATCATATCGCCCACCCCTAATGTGAGGTCAATTGACACTTCGATGTGTCCTGCATTCGAGCCTCGCCAACTTAGCAACGGTTGTCTCCAACATAGTGAGAATTCCACTCCATAGACTCACATGCAATTGATTCAGATTTTCTGCATTTTCAGGCTGGTTTTGTGGGTTTTAATACAGATGTGATTGGGGGGAATTGTAAAACCATGCAATAGTGCAATAGTATACAAGGTATCCTGAGAGGTTGAGCGATGGGGTATTTCTTTTTTTTTTTTCAGTGTCTGAAACTAAAACAAGACATAGCGAAAATGCTCTCTATGTCCCTCCATGGCATATTGAAGGTCTTTTTGATGGCTTCTTGATGGTATAAGGTCTGTCTGTCTCCAAAAGTAGTTTTAAGCCTCCTTTATGTATCATGACTCTGACAACTGCAGTTGTGTTCTGTGCTAAAAACACAAACTTACCCACGTACGATTAACTATGAAGGGGCATGACTTAGCAAAGGGTGAATTGCAGATAAAGTACGGTGATAGAATAGTGAGTAGAATTCAAACTATTCAGTTGACAACTACTAGTTGATTGATCTGCTGGAATTAGCATCTTGCTGTGCCTGTCTGCTCATTCACCCTAAAACCTGCATAACGTAAATTGGGTTAGCATGACTCAAAGAGTGCTACATCCAGTCTAAAGAGTGTGAGGCTCACTAATGAAGAGAATATTGCGTTCATGTGCTCTCCCAGCTGACTTGAATTTGACCCTACTCAGTCACAGATTCTGTGTTACAGACTACACAGATTATTTTAATGAAAACAGGAATTTTTCTATTGGCTCCTTACATGGTCATTGTTTTCCCCCTCAGTCTGGTCAAGAGTGACCCAGCTCCAATTCTGTGTATACTAAAATCACAGATTGTGCCTTTAAAGAGTAATAAAACAATAAATCAAATTTTTCGAATCATGGGAATTCTTTCAACATTCTGGGACAATATCACAGCAATAGATACAGGCAGAAAAGTGTCATAGACCTCTCAAGCCCCGGTTCCTTTTTTCTTTTCTTTTAATTTCGCCTATAGCGAAAATGAACTGTATTCCTTTCCCGTTTACCAGTAATTATGTCCTTGATACTGCATTTGGGTTTAATGGGGAAATTGCGTTTCACCAAAGGATTAAATGTTTTGTTAACATTCCCATTTTTTAAAGCCTAATTGCCAACACTAAATGACCGAATGTTGCGCCCCCGCGACGAGAATGCATTGACACTGGTGACGTGGAGTGAGCTGATCTGCAGTGTTAAGCTAGTTCTGGCTAGCAATTTTTCCATTCTCTTGTGCACCTACATAGTGAAGGCTGGAGCAAGAGCGAGAGCTAGCGGCTCAAATTGATAAGGCTGTGGACCTCCTCTGCTCCGTGTTACTGCCTCAGAAAGGGGAGATTTTAGGAGGAGAGGAGGAGAGGAGTCCACCTCAAATGACTCATCACTCAGTTGCAAAACCACAGTGACTGCAATTGACTATAGAAAATAAGTTGTGTGCCCCGCGATCACAGACACCCCCAAGGTAGTTGAGTTTTTCAGTTTTCGGTCATTGTTAAATTTGCCCTGAGATGAAACTTACCAGTGTGTCAGCATATTGAACCCACCCCCCATGTCCATTCACTCTTGAACTCAATGCACCAACAGACACCCTTTAGAAAGAAAAAGTGTTTAGTTTGAGAAACCTTGCTCTTTGTTTTGTCTGCCCTTCTATTTGTTGAGCATTTGTATATATATAGCCGCTGCAGGCCTCAGTTGGTTCGTGGGGGTGATAAATTGACAGAAGTGTTCCTTGTCACAACAGGCAAAAACAGTTGTTGGAAAAATCACTAGTGACTTTCTGTTTTGGTCGCTTGGTTTCGCTTCACCTGAGCCTTAATGGTGTTTTTGAGAGACCTTGGAAGACTCATTAGGTGACACAAAAATATGACAATACAGAGCTCCAACAGAGGTTTTAAGTGAATGCATCAGTGGTCACCTGCAAGGTTACAGGACAACAGGGTGCCTGACTCACCTGCGGTCCCCAACACAGAGAGTCCATGCTGGTGAAATATTCCCCTCCACGGTGGCTCAGGCACAAGGCTTTATCATATTGTCCTTGGCAAGGCCTCAGCAATGTCAGCCAGTGAAGGAGAGAGACAGGGGGAATATATCAGAAGAGGGTTCAGCACACTGGGGTCTGGCACCACATCCCCATGGGAGGGACATGACAGCCTTCTCAGAGAACCTCTGACTCTGGGAGCCCGAGTGATGAAGTTATAATGGAAGTGGAAACGGTACTGGTGTGTGGGATCCCACCCCATTGTGACACAGTCATGGGCCATGAAATGATCTATATGCAACCCCTGCAGGCACCAGGATATGCACTGGGTTAACTGTGTTTTATTGTTATGTGACGTTACATAGACAATGGTTAAAGGCACTGCTTAGGTGACATGCTGCATAGCTCAGGGATATGTGCTGAAAGATTTCCAGGTGTTAACGGATTGTGACATATTGTTTACCATATGACCTTGCAATAGCAAATGGGTCAGGTTGTTTTGGGGAGAAAGACAGAAAAAAAAGAGAAAGAAAGCGGAACTTACTGTTTTATTTATTACTTTTATCAGCAACACCTGTGCCTTCAGACAAATAAGGAAACTGTATATAAGGGCCTTGTCATGCCATCCACAAAACCAATGTACCAATGAGATTTTCAGAGTAAATGTCGATGGCTTTGTGTCAGTGTCTAGAAAAGTGCTATATAAATGCCATGATTCATTCATTAATTCATTAATTCATTCATATTCCCTTTAAAAGGCTGCTCAGTTCACATATGCATAACTCCTCATCTATCATGTAAATACAAAAGAGAATTCAAAGGATTTTGATCATATGTAAATAATCAACTTTGGACAACCGATTTGACCACATGCCAATAGTGTTTTTGTTGTTATTGTTCAGTCATGGTAAACATGCTCTTGAAAATAGTGTTTGCCAAATATGAAATCCTCTTATTGTTTACTGGCCTGCTTTTCAATTATCGTTGTCGTCCTTGTGGCCCATCCCACCACTGCCTTGGAAGGCTCTCGCATTGTAAGAGTTCAGATTACTTTAATCACGGCAGCCCACATATTTGTTTGATTGATGCTCCACCACCAGTTTTTATATATGAATTGAAGCAGAGTTATTTTCTATTCAAAATAATCAGACCTCAATGCCGTGGAGTATGAAAGAGGTTTGCATTATGGTGCATTGCAGAAGGACTGTGCTGCAATGTCATTCTCACAGGCGGTGTTATGAATGAAGGGTAGCCAGTGACAGCATATAAAGGGCTTTTTAATTGCTGATTGATCACTGAGTGTAGTGTTTTACATTATCAGGGGAAAGAATAATGAGTCATTGGCCTGCCTTGCAATGGAGGTAAGTGTGGGGAGGTGTTGAATGTCCAGTGTGTGCTGTCCTTGTGTATTATGCCCTTAGCTCAGGCCTAGAGCGAGGAGTGACCCCAATGTGTGTGTGTGTGTGTGTGTGTGTGTGTGTGTGTGTGTGTGTGTGTGTGTGTGTGTGTGTGTGTGTGTGTGTGTGTGTGTGTACTTAGAAACCACATGATCACAAAGAAAATAATGTGAAGAAATGACTGAGCTGCTTATTATTACTGAAATGGGACAATTGATTGAACCCCCCCTCTCTCTCTGCAGGACCTGTGAGCAGTATGCTGGTCAATCGTTTTGGAAGCCGTCCAGTCGTCATACTTGGCGGACTGATGTGTGGGGTCTCTATGGTGACAGCGTCCTTCGGGAATTCCATAATTCATCTCTACATATGCATTGGATTCATTGGAGGTACCTACACATTTCCTAGATCTGATTCTTACCATTGCTGATTGACAATGATGCACTCATAACTAGAGGAATGCACTCAGTAGAGTGCCGACTTCCACCAAAGCTTAACAGTCTCCCCACTCCCCTGCAAAGGGAGAACACATTTCAAATGTCATCATGATAGGACAAGCTGTTGTAAGTTCATGTTGTTTTTAGGTTTGTGAGAATAGTGAATAGAATAGCCTATTCTTATATTCATAAGGCCAAATGACTCAAAACTTTACAGGGCTCTTCATTAGAAGGACAAACACATTTGTCAAGTTTGGTGCAAATAGGACAAAGTAACACATCACTTCCTGTTTACCAACACATGTTGGTATGGCACGCTCCGGTGCTTAGGGTACGCTGCCTAATCCATGCGATGCTCCTTGCTTCTTTTAGCTTTCATCAAATTAGAAAGCTATCCTACTTTTGCCCGGGGTGCGTAGGAAAACTGTGAGCAACAGTATTTCAGATGTGAACACACCTGTGATGCTGACTACATGGTGTGGACTCACTACATAATAGCCTGCCATAGTATCAGAAAGCTAATGTTATGCTAGCAGGCATTAAAGTCGCTAGTGTTGCATAAAGTTTGCAAACAGTGAATATAATCTAACAGTATATTTAACACAAAGCTTAGGTAGCTATCCAACCATCTACGCCCCTTAGCAGTTCTAAAATCACTGTTAACCACGGCCTCTTGTGGCTTATTGCTTAATTGTGTGACTGTTAGACTAACGGGTCAGGAGATACACTCATTTAAAGGGTTAAAAAAAAAGAAAAGAAAAAAAAGTTACTTTATTTGTCAATTACACAAGGCAACTGAAATGTGTTCTCTGCATCTGACCCATCCTAAGGAGCAGTGGGCAGCCACAGTGCGGCGCCCGGGGAACATCTCCAGTTGTAATGCCAGTACCTCTGGTCAAGGGCGATGGCAGGAGTATACACACTAGCATACATGTCTTTATTATGGTGTGGGGAAAACCGGAGGACCTGGAGGAAACCCACGCAAACACGGGGAGGACATGCAAACTCCACACAGAAAGGCCCCCCCACCGGGGTTTGAACCCTCTGTGAGGCAACAGTGCTAACCACTGCGCCACCGTGCAACTTTCAGCCTGATGGTAGCACTAGAAGAAAGGACATAGGGTCACCAAAATCAATAGGTGTCTTCCATTTGGGGTCATGAATGTTCCTAGCAAATTTTATGACAATCTGTCCTTTACTTTTTAAGATATCTTTTTCACAGACAGACAAACAAACAAACAAACAAACAAACAAATGGACAGACAAACGGGGGCGAAAAAATAACCTCCTTGGCAGAGGTAACAAATGTTGAAATAAAATTTTAGAAGATTATTTCTTCAATATCAATGTTTGTCTCATACTTCCTAAAATGATGATGCTATTATTTTTAATTAAGAATATTATATGTTTATTATAATGTATCTGCTATTAATTAGCTAAAGCAACACAAAATAGTTGCTGTCAATGCCATGGAAATCCAAAGTCTATGACTCAGGCCAGTAAACAGCACGTTTCACAGTGCACTTTGACCATTGGGATCAATGCCACAGAGAGGCCATGTACCTTATTTGTACTTAAGTGTGAATTAAACGGTCTGCTGACATGGGCCCTAGACTTGTTTACCCCACTAGTCTCCATCCTTCCCCAAACCCTGATTGAGTCTCTCTTGGGCTGGTGGTCCACATCCTCTCTGGCTCTCTGTGGGCATCTGGTCCTCCTGGCTGGGCTGGCGTGCTGTCAGTCTGAGCCCAGGGTGTCTGGCCTGGCCCTTGGGCTGGAGCTGGAGCAGCGAGGGGAGCAGGAGCAGGACGGTAATTAAGACAGAACGCTCCCTAATCCCACAGAGCATGGCCTTCACAGGCCCTCTGGACTCTCCTGTAGGCTCCCATCAAGCT
Organism: Parasudis fraserbrunneri; assembly: GCA_900302295.1. NCBI lineage: Eukaryota > Metazoa > Chordata > Actinopteri > Aulopiformes > Chlorophthalmidae > Parasudis > Parasudis fraserbrunneri. The sequence continues at coordinate 3,989 of OMKL01069190.1, read as the reverse complement.
CCCCGCATGGGGCTTCCCTGCTACCCTGCCAGGCTCATTACCCAGCCACAGGCAGCAGTGGAGGATTAATAGGGCCAGCAAGTGGGTAGGCCGTGTGGCGCCTGGGGGCGTGTGTGTGCCTGGCTTTGGTCTCCTGTGCCCTGGCACACTGACACACAGGCAAGGTGCAGCTTTACCAAGCTCTCTCTGTTTCTCTCTTCTCTTCTCTTCTCGTCTTTTTCTTACTCTCTCTCACTCAAACACACACATATACACACACACACACACACACACAGATTCGACCATCCGCGTGAAAGATGTCCTAAGTGCTGTCTGTTTCAATCAATAAGTTAGGACTTAGCCTTGTAAATACTGCTCCCACATCTCAAATTGAATTGATTATCTCTCTTTGCTCTCCCTCTGCACCCTATTTAGGAGCCAATAACAAGCACAGACACTGCAACACTCATTTTTAATCAGATTTATTCCAGCAGTTTCCCAATAAAGAATCTCTCATAGGCACACAATAAGTTGTGCATTTTCATTGCTTGCTCTTCAAATGACTAAAACTTTTGTTTCCTGACAAAACTTTATTTTTATCCCCGTGGAGTTGAAGTGTGGTCCAACATATATCTCCTTTAGTGCTGGAAGTATGTCCTTCTGTAACCATGAGTTAGAGTAATAATATTGATTGAACAAGTAAATAATGTAACTTCCCTTTCACAGCACATTATTTTAAGATTTGGTTGTATTTTTGCAGTTGCATTTTCAAGGAATATAAACTTAGTTTCATATTCATATTTGTACTGGACTGTTATACCAGAACATGTTGCAAACAGAACTTACACCATAATTAACTTAAAGGCAGTGACTTTAAGATTACTTTCAAATAACTTTCAAATAACTTTCACAAAGCAAAGAATGACCAATAGCAGAAAAAGTTACTCCAAATTCATACAGTCGCTCAAGGTATGACACCTTGTCTTAAAATGATTTCAAAGTACTGTGCTCTATTAAACTGATAAATACTTCATCTCTAACATGTCTTACTGGCTATATATGCTCAGCATTTCATAACTCGGACTATCCTTAGGTTGTAGTTAAGTGGTTTTGAGAGTGTTATCTTTTCAAATTTGCCTTTAATTCTAGTTTTCTTTTTCCTTTTTTTTTATTCAATAAAACTTCAGGCTCTAACCTCTGATGCTCTGCCAAAATTGAGCCAGTACCATTGTAATGCACCTCCTTGAATGTATCAACAATAGATGTCATATCACAGTACAGTTATGGACAGGAGCAGTTTAAAGTGAAACATTGGATAAACTATGGGCACACATCACACCACTGTTTGCCCCTCCCTCTGAGGCATTTAGCACCTCCACTAAGTACTTTCCTGGGGAAACCCTGTTATGGGCTAATATAGCAAAAAAGGAAGATTAAAACAATTTGGGAAGAAAAACGTTATTTAAAAAACCCTTACTCTAACTTGGAGAGGAAGTTAGAGTAATATATGACATGAAATGTAGAGCAATTTTATTTGGCCCTTCTGGCAATTTTCTCTAAATGAAACAAATGACTGAATACATTCTATAAAATATACTCTTATGGTATTTTAATTTTATACATTTCACATCCCTTCCATATGTGAAAGCTCTCCATGCATAACCACATCCAACAGCTTGGATGACAGCTCATTTAGGTCAATGCAGGCGTAAATACCTGTGTTGTATTGAGTCTAAGTCATCAATCATTTGTTACAGTCCGTCACAGACTGTAAAGAATAAGTTGACTTAAACTCTGTCTTAAAGCTTTGCGTTCTAAGCCTTTTTCCCTAATGATCTCGCTCTGCACCATATTATTATACCTAAACCCTACCTGGTCTATTATTTTTCAAATTCAACTTCTAAAACAGTTGAAATACAGATTTAACAAACAAATTATCATGCAAAGTCATTAGTCACCAGTTATAGCACAAACAAAAGAAATAAAGCATTTTATTTTGGGAAAGCGCTGCCTGTGAGAGAAATATAACATTTTAGTTTGTTTTAGTTTAGTTTTAGTCTTAGTTTAGTGTAATTTGTATTTTTCTTTTCTTTTTTTCCCAGTGGGCATATAAAAAAAAAAAAAGCTAGAACTGTTCTTGACTGTATGTCTCAGAAAGTTCTGTCTCTTTGGGTATTGTTCATTGGGGATATTAATCCAGAGAGAACCATTATAGAGACATTGTAGTGATGGAATATAGCAGACCAAGCTGTTACCTGCAGCTCTTCATCTTCTAGTGAAGACTCATTTGGAGAATAAGATGCTCATTTACCGGGCAAAACGCTATTAAATTGGATTTTTGGGTGGAAGGAAGTGTTAGCGAACAAATTACCCAGAGTATCTCATTTATTACCATTTAAATGGAGAAATCGTTTCTGAAATTATTCCAGCTTTCCATAATGAGATTTTAGTTGGCAAATGTGAAATGAGATGGAACCGTAATGTGCACAAAGTAGAATCGGTCTTAATTTAATCTGGCAAGTACCACTGGGTGTTTAAGTTCAGGATGATGTAGCCGTCAGAGACTGAGAACTCTGAAACATAACTCTGTTCCTCTACACAGGGCTCGGGCTTGCCTTCAACCTCAACGCCTCTCTCACCATCATTAGCAAGTACTTCCTGGTCAGGCGTCCCTTAGCCAATGGGCTGGCCATGGCGGGTAGTCCTGTCTTCCTGTGTTTCCTGGCCCCTCTCAACCAGTATCTGTTTAACCATTTTGGCTGGAGAGGCAGTTTCCTCATCCTCGGGGCTCTGTTGCTCAACTGCTGTGTGGCTGGGGCCCTCATGAGGCCCATTGATCCACCTAGAAATTCCCTGATGGCCATGCCTCCGAGCACGGTAGACAGCCCCAACACCAAGCTGGAAGGAAGCTGGAAGAGCAAGGTTAACAAGTTCTTGGACTTCTCCCTCTTCAAAGACCGAGGCTTCCTCATCTACCTTGTGGGGAACGTTGTGTTCTTCTTCGGCACCTATGCCCCCATCGTGTTCTTGACAGCTTATGCTGTCAGCCGGGGCATTGATGAGTACCGTGCCGCCTACCTGCTCTCCATCATGGGCTTTGTGGACATGTTCACTCGGCCTGGCACGGGCCTGGTGGCCAACACCAAGTGGATCAGGCCCAGGGTCCAGTACTACCTCAGCTTCGCTGTTACCTTCACTGGCATGTGCCACCTGCTGTGCCCCCTGGCCAGTGGGTATGTGGGGCTGGTGGTCTACACTGGGTTCTTTGGCTTCGGTTTTGGAATGATGTTCGCCCTGATATTTGAATGCCTGATGGACCTGATGGGACCACAGCGATTCCCCAGTGCTGTCGGTCTGGTCACCATCTTCGAGTGCGCTCCCATGCTCCTCGGACCACCTACGGCAGGTATGTACACCGCACATACAGTATCCCATGTATTTGTCACCTACAGGCATTTCATAATCACTTTTCAGGCTTGACAGATATAATCAATAAACCACTCCACTGGTATTTATCGAGCTGAGATTTACCATGTCAGATAAGCCCACATCAGACCCTTGCACGCAAAGTCACATTAGGTATAAAGCGCTGTCACTCAAACACCCATCAACCATCCAGTATTCTCTCTAGGCCCCCCTCAGATTACCCTCTCTACCATCACAGTGCCTATACAGTTCTACACAACCATGAGAAAGTCTCCATTTTCAGACAACAGTACCATGCTTGAATTTATGTGGTGAACAAAACAACAAATGGAATCAGCAGAAAGAAGTGTATTCGTCCCCTCCCACCTCTCTATCTCTCATTCTCCCCTCTCTCCTCTCTCTCTCTATCTCTCATTCTCCCCTCTCTCTCATGCTTCTCTCTCTCTCTCCCTCCTACATCCCTCCCCCCCCTCCCCCCTCTCTCTTTTTTCTCTCTCTCTCTCCCCTCTCTCTCTCCCCTCTCTCTGTCTCTCCTCTCTCTCTCTCTCTCTCTCTCTCTCTCTCTCTCTCTCTCTCTCTCTCTC
>OMKL01069176.1:26480-38590 GCA_900302295.1 Parasudis fraserbrunneri | reverse complement strand
CGAATACTAACATATGGCTCAAGTCTACTACATCTGTCAGGTCAATGTGCTTGCTGTCAATCTATACTGCATGTGCGTCAGGTAATAGAGACAAAGTGTGTGTAATTGTGTGCATGTGTGTGTGTGTGTGTGTGTGTGTGTGTGCATGCCACCGACCATGAGTGCGCGTGTGTGTGTGTGTGTGTGTGTGTGTGTGCGTAAGTGTATGTGTGCATGTGTATGTGTGCATGTGTTGGTTCCCCATTCTTGGGAGACTGACGTGTCCAAGGAAGGATGGTGACAGACATGTTGCAGGCACAATGACTCACTTGAGTTGTTTTGTTTCATGAGAGAATAAATCTGCAGAGCTGAGTGCAGCTCTGAAGGCTGTAGTCACAACAAATCCCTTTTCATCACAATGATAACATGATTTTGGGTTTGATGGTACTCTAATAACTAGAGCCTAGATACACTAGTCACTCAGAAACGTTCAAGAGAATGTGGGGATCCCATTCCAAACTTTAATTGATGTAAGGTAATTATGACATAAATGTCAGCTTCAGTTATTATTAAGGCGTTAATGATGTGTTAGATGAGTCACATCACACGGCCCATAAAAACACTTACTTTCTCTTCATAGTGGATGAAAGATGAAGCCTCGGGACCTAGGTACTTCACCAAGCTGGCAACCACTGCTTCCCTTCTCTCTTCAACCTGGAAAAATGGGTAAATAAAAATCTCTACCTGGCACTCACATAACACCAGCTCATCATTCTCAGAAATACAGGAACAGACTGCTGAAATATGAATGCATATCCAAGAAACCTACCCAAGCTGGACATGTGCAGCTATGATCAAAGTGAATAACTCACGCCTGGTCGGTACACGCTTGTGGTCAGTGAGAGTGAGTTATGGACAGAATGGCAGGGGCCTCAGGAACGAATAGAGAGAGGCACAGTTGCCAGGGCCTGATGTTGCCAGATTGTCTAAATCCCCTCATCTGCACATCGCCTGGACCTTTGCTCTCAGCATGCTGTCTTGTGTAATAATTCAAAGCTGGAACTCAAGGCCACTCAGAGCCCTAAAGGAGACCCAGGAGGGAGAGGAAGCATAGTGCCAGATTGCCCCTGACTGGGGGTACATAAACGCCCATATTAATAGGCTGCTGGATTAATTGCTTATGCCATCTCATTAAAAAAAATCACATGAAATCATGTAACAAATGAAAGTGTAAGCCATAGGGTATTTTCACACTGCTTCGCTAAAGCAAAAGGAGGGGTTGGGTACTGAAGAGAAAAATGCTGGTTGATTACAATTGTATAAATATCATACAAATATGCCCTGTGAAAAATAGTCATATGGTAGCAGGTGGGATGTTTGAAATATCTATCCTCGGCTCAGTACAATAGGCTTGAATTAAGGTGGGACTATATGAAACCAATATAACGGAATTACAGCATTGAACAATGACCATGTGCTGGAGAGGGTGGTGCGCACGGCCCAGCACATCACTGGGTGTGAGCTGCCCAGCCTGCAGGAGCTGTACAACCAGCGTTGCCTCAGGAAGTCCCTGAGGGTCATCAAGGACCCAGCACACCTACACAACAGCCTGTTCTCCCTACTGCCCTCGGGTAGGAGGTACAGGATCCTCAAAGCACGCACCAGCAGACTGAGGAACAGCTTTTTCCCCCAGGCCATAAGACTGCTAAATAAATAACACACACACACACACACATACTATCCCCACACCAAAGTGCAATCAAACTAAATTCACTTACCTGTAAATATACCTGCCTTAAATGTATACTTTCGAAATACACATATATCTTAATGTATATGTTTATTGCATCATATATTTTGTTTAGATTTAATAATTATATATCTTACTTTTTATTGTATCTTATATTTTGGCTCTTGTATTTACTATTTAGATATCTTCATATTTTTATTGCACCTTATATTGTCATTTATATTACTATACCCTAATGGAGCCCCCCCCAGCGAAAGCTTTTCACATATTTGTACCTGAATAACTGGAGTCACAATAAACATCTTGAATAAACATCCTGAATCATTCATGTATGACCCTGATAATAAAAACATGTTGGCATTTCAGTGGGAGCATCATCAAATTTGATATTATCCTGTCAGGTGCTTTTTAAATCCTGGGCTTATGGGATTTCTTGTTTACCAATATGAGTTAATGAAAATGAAATGCCTTCTTACATTTTAATGAAGCAGCTCTCCATTTTATGACATGTTGCATCTCACCTTCCATAGTGTGTCATTAAAGCTTTTCACCAGAGGCTAAACATTAATATTCACAATACGTTGTGTTACTGTACCTACAGTATGCTTGCAGGGAAAATGATTAATGAGTCCACTCACACCAGGGAAAGAGATGGCCTCAAATTCATCAAAATGCATCCTATTACAAAACACAAATACTCCTAAAACACATGTATCAAATGTGTATTGCAATGAATTACAAAATACTGTTGGCAAGAAATAGAGAACATCGTAAAAATTTCAAAAATAAAAACTCATGGCCAAACAAAATACTAGACTAATTAAGCTAACTGCTGTCTCATGAAAAAACAAAAAAATATAAATAAAAAGTTGGACAGGTATTACACCAGGAAGTGTATCTTTTTAATCTTCAAAAATAGATTTACATGTGATATGAAAGTGAAGCAGAGGGCTGCATAACTCGAAAGACAATAGGGGGAGGGGTTGCTCTAAAAATACCCACCATGTGGGGGTCCATTAAACATGAACTATGGAAGTTTTTCATGAAAAAAGTTCTTCTAGCTAAATCATGGAGTTGGGCCAAACTTGTGATGCCATCAAGTATAAAGTCTGAAGCTGCTCCAATGAATTAAGGGGAGCATGCAGTGGTATTTTCTATAAAGGGTGAAATTGAAATCCCACCTCCCAGCTCGTTCATTGGTCAGGAGTTCTGATCCCTATTAAACTCCTGGCCAATGAAAGAGCTAGGAGGCGGGATTTCAAGTGAATGTATGAGCAGAGTTCAAACACTTGCTCAGGCACGCCACACGTTCGTTGGGAGTGTTTATCCGGAAACGTTTACGCAAGCAAGATTTTAGCGAAAATGTATGTGTTTGGGAAGTACTGAGCATACTACTGAACAGCTGAGACTTGGATTATACTGCACAAGTTGTGTGAGAGTTTGTAAACAGATGTTTTGATATAGTTTCGCTGTTGTTAAACTCGGTCGCCATTGACTTCAATTCATCAGGTATGGCTACCGTCTTTTAGATTCTCCATTCACCATGTAAACTTTTTTTTTGTCAGGAATTCAAGGCAACATGGGGTGAGTAATTTATATGCAAATTATCATTTTTGGGGTGAAGTGTTCCTTTAAGGGCAGTTAAGAGACTGACAGAAGGTTGGGGCTAGATGGAGCAAGTGGAAGGTTTTATATTAATGTGGAAGAAACAATGGTTGGGTACAAGTACAATGTGTTAACACTGAAAATATTACACATTAATAGTGAATTGTCATTGTTGCTACCTCCATCCATCCATCCATCCGTTCATCCATCCCCTTACCTCTCTAGAGCTCCACTCAGAGGCCTGCAAGCCAGCAATGAAGCCCACCAAAGCAGCATTACTGCTGGGGCTGGTGGCATCAAAAGTAACACTGAAGGGACAGTCGCTGGAGGGCCGTGTCACTATCTCCCCGGAGAAACCCTTCTCCCGCCAAAAGGCCTGGAGGAAAACAGAGAGACATGCTGACAGCTGAACCAATTCAAATATGTCATTATATGCCAATTTGATGGCATGATAAATGAGGGTAACCTTTCCTTTTTGATATTAAATCTTGAAGGGTCATTAGCCCCAGTGGTCTTATTACTTAGTCAACTCAAACCATAATTTTGTATCCTAAATTTGAAGTATAATACTGAGCACCTATCTTATCAATTATTAGGTATAAGGGGTTATTCCTGTACTGTAGGTCTGGCCTGAATTCCAGCCGTTCAGAAGAGATTGGACTGAACTTTGAAGTCATTAAATCCACAGTTGTGTGATAAGTTAGAATTGCAAAACTCTTATGAACGATCCCTAGATTCCTTGCTGCTTTACATTCACTCCATAATGCCATCAAGATGCATGGCGGCATAAAATCCATTATTCATAACATTCATTCAGTTGCACAACTCAAACACTTGGGTTGTACTCTTACAGGAATTTCAAACAGTCAACAGTGTTTCCCCTACCATTGCCTTTGACTTACCATTGCTGCAGGGTTTCCCTACTGATCACCCCCTAACAGGTTGCACCACGATGCGCATCTCCATCAACTGTCAGATGAGCTTCTCTTGTTACAGATGATGCTGTCACTATTTATACCTACTGTTACATGATGTTTATATCTGATGGTAATTGGTGATCCACTCAAACTGTTTATGTACTTGTGGCCACTTTGGCCACCTTGTGGTTGTAATGTACATTGTAATGTATTCATTTATGTGGTTTGTCTTTGTTTTTAGTTTTAGTTTTTTTTGTCTTTGTCCGTACGTTGTCATATTTATAATTGTATTTATATTTATCTAATTTATTTAGTCACACCTATGTTATGTATTGATTGTGATATATGTTGGGACCCCCTCTAAAACGAGATGGTACATCTCAAGGGGTTTATCCTAATAAATACATTTGAATACTGAATATATAGGTGGATAACATTGCAACATTACATTCATTTGGATTAATCTTTAGGATGGTCCTCTCTATACCTGAGGGGGAAAATACACATGTTGCTATTTATTGCCAAGACTTTGTTAGATAAACTACCTACTTATATCTCCAGCCTTTTATCTTATTATACCAGCAACTATAGCACTAGATCTACTAATCGGATTCTCTCAGATGTCCCCAAGGTGAATTCAGACCTTGGTAAAACTACTTTCTCCTTTTATGCACCTTGGGCATGGAGTGAGCTGCAAAATACCATTACCTTAGAAGCACTCCCTCCTTTGAATACCTTTTTAAAAGTCTTTTACAAACTTCCCTGAAGGAAACATGTTGCTGTTTTATATAACTTTGTCTTGAGATGTAATGGATTTCACTGTTATGGCCTGTATGCCTCATGTCTTCTGCTTTTTTTCCCCCTTGTGTAGCTTTTATGTGTTCTATCATGTGAAATTGTTTATATGAAACTGCTTTGCTGCCGTCGTGATCTGGACTCCCTGGAAGAAGAGATATTGCATCGCAATATTCCTGGCTAAATAAAAAATAAACTACTTTGAAGGACAAATGATCCAGGAAGCTTTTATTCGTTTTGAAAGGAACTATTATGTTACTTGTAAACCCCTTCCAGTCAATCAGAATTGAATAGTCAACCAGGCCATGGTGGAACTTGGTGGTAACTTTATGAAGGTGAAACCAGCTAGGCTATTATGGTAGTAGGATAGTTGTTGAAATAAAAATATTGTGTCATGTAGACCTGCTTAGTGTATATCTGCACGGATAAATAAATCAACAGCTTATACATTTGTCCTAGAGAAATTTTCTTTGGGCATCATCAGGCACTCTCTGTGACTAGTACTTTTAGCAAACCCCACAAATCATTAATATAATTTGCCAATTTTTCTGCCAAAACCAAATTTACGTAGGATTATTTACCATATGCACTGCCAGCACATGCATAACATTCTGACTATGGATGCAATGGGCGGTCATTCATCATGCACCACGTGTGATGAATGGAGTCTACACATTGCCTGGCCTGGAAGAATATCACTCGTGTGCTGGCAGAGCATTCCATGCAATAATTGTGTCCTTGTTTTGGGGATGTGGCACGCTCATTAGCACTACAACATTTAGTGAATTTGGGCCTTAGTTTTAAACAAAGGCAAGCCTTTTAGACAGCTCTACAGATCATGATGAGCAGGAGGGAAAATGGTACACCATTGTGAAGACTTCTTAGAATCGAATATGACGGCAGAGGATTGAGCTGAAGCAAAAGATGATATTTATGTCAACTGATGCACTTTCATTCCAGAAGAGGCTTGTATTGTCTGGCACACAATAGAATACATTGTTAAAAGAAAAAGTGTGTTGACATCAGAGTTGCCACCAAACAAATGGAGCCTAAATGGTTGCAATTGGTGTATACCTGCCACTCAGTCTTCGGAACCTTGATGAGTGTTGGGAGCCACAATAAGGTGCATTTGAGATGCTCTTAATTTTTAACTACATAAAATTAGAGACTTGCTGGTAGTTTTGGCACTGCTGGTAGAGTTTTGGCTGACTGCATTGCCTGAGTGAATTGCACATTCTGTGCTTCTTAGTTCCCTCAGCCAATAGTGCAGAGTTTCACTCTTATTCACTAAATCTAAGGGAACATTTTGGGAAATACACTTATTTGCCATCTTGCCCACTGTCAGACAAGAAGATAGATATCAATTTCATCTCTGTGCGTCCAGTATAGAGAGAGATCCGGTTGCAAGCTAACTCCAAAACTGTCTTATTTACACATTGTATCTTATGTATGATGAACAACTGCTGAAACTCGCCAAAACAAACTAGCTTAGCATTGCAAAACTAACTAGCTTAGCATTGCAGCTCAGGTCACGTGACGTCACCAGCTCCGCTGCATTTTCGTAGTGGGGGCAAAGAGGTTAGGTAAGATGAGAAAATATCTGAAAATCTGATGCTCAATCAAATAAGCAAATGACGACAACACCTAAGAGGTCTATTCTCTATGGCTGACTGTTTCCAAGGCAACTTCTCTATGGCCGACTGGGGGAAAGAGAAGGTCAAAGGAATTCATATAGGGTCAGTCTGAAAACAACCCTGAAAAGCTGCAATATAAAAACACACAGACCTGGGAGGCCCGGACAAGGGATCGAAACACTGGTTGCAGCTAACCAAGTGAAATTACTTTATCTTTACTGGGACAGTGTACATTAATCAATCATGTCTGCACATGTGCCAGTATTAGCCAGCCGGCTAATTGTCAACTGTGGTCCCCGGAAATGACGGTGTTAAAATTCAATGAAACTGCACTTTGAAGATGAATGTATTACCTGTGCATCTGAAAAGCAACAGAGGAGAAAGAACTCGCAACACCCCACTCCAAACACCATCATCATCTTTTAATTCTTCTTCTTCTTCTTCTTCAATAAAAAAACAAAGATATTCCTTATCTTTCAGAAATAGCTGCTGCTTATGGTCTTATCAGTGGAACCTAGCAACCAAAATGGGTTTTCAAATCTGCAATGTAAATACCAACAAGCCTATTCGATATTTCAGAGAACTTGAATGGCGTTTTAATTCACATCAGTCCATGAACACATTTGTTCATTCAATTTACATTCAACACTAGTTCTCAGCGTGGGTGTGCATACTTCTCATGGTGTTTCAATCCATTATCTTTAACTCTACGCTGTTCCTCTCACAGACTCAAACAGCGTTATCTACTCGGATGCAGTGTTCGTGGCAGGGAACATCAAGATGCAAAGGACTACAGCAAATACAAGCACACAAGAGAAAGAAAATGACATGCTTATGATTCACTATCCCCTATTTCCCATATCAGATTTTCAAAAAGAATGAATATTTTACAGTAAGCTTATGTTGCTGCATTTTGTGTCTTGCATTGCATTATTCACATGCATGTGTGTCTGTCTGTGGACATCTTCATTCAACATTCATTCCTATGGTGCTCACCGTGGGGTAGGTTATGATGAACTTGATCATGTGACCGGTGGGCATGTTCTGGGTGAGATACTCCCTTTGGCTTGGCAAGGCAGGATCGTAGTGGATTTTGGCTGGGAACAAGAAAGGGACCATGTGAATGAGTCAAGTCTCCTAGAGAGCCTGGAAATCGTTCACACCATAGGCTACTCTATAAATGCTAGCCTCACACAGATATTTGCTCTTCAGCCTTAACTCATTCTACCTGACTTGATCAAAAAGACACACACACACACAGAGTGAACATGTCTGTTCTGGTTTCAAATGGAAAACACAGGAGCAATACAACAAAGATCTACAGTACAATGACTTAACCCCTATGGTCAGAGACAGAAAGAGAAAGAGGGAGGGGGAGAGAGCGATCAAGAGAGAGAGAGAGAAATTGAATTGAATTGAAAGAGTGAGTGAGTGAGTGAGTGAGTGAGCAAGTGAGCGAGAAAGAGAGGGAGGTGAAGATAGATAATATATCACTTTCGTTAATCCCTCTATTGATCTGAACAGCTTCACTTTGGAATCATCGAATAGCACTCAGGTAAATTGGATTCAATGCCCAAGTGACTACTTCTGAGTAGAATGGCCCTGAGAAACCCCTCTGATTTAACACTGCTGTGGCTGTCGCTCAGCTTCAGAGCCCTAATTGCAGTATTTACATTTCCAAGGTCCCACTTCTTTCTCCCCTGTGAAGGCGATTGGATAACTTCATCAGTACTGTCAGAGGTAGCACCTTTGAATGTCTGTCACCTGCTTAGAAAAAGGCTGTTTCAATGCCTACTCGCAATGAAGTGACATCTGGCGAAAGGCCAGGCTTTTAACGAATGAGCTAGCAGACGAGGTGAAACATCGTTTGGGAACAGTCAAAGGCCCGTCAGCAACTTCAAAATAATGTCCTTTATGCTAAATAAAATTGATGAGCCCAAAGCAGTTAAATTGAAAAACACTGGTATGATAATTTGGCACAAACCTAAATTTGACATAGGCACATCAAACATTGATATACACATAAGAGCTAAGGTGAAGTGTAATATCCACAACATAGCTTGTTTTGACACAGGGACCAGGGGTGGTTGATGTCCTCTACTTTTACTTGTCAAGCTGACATAATGTGATATTGGTGACAACGAAATTAGATGTTTGTTTTTTTTTACATCTAGTTCTTTTTGATGAGTATGCTACAGGGACACCATACTTAATTTTATCCACAGGTCTTCTGTCACATTTCTCACAGTAGAACCTGCTAGACTCTGCATTATGGCTTGTTCAACATGACTGACCATGAATGAATAGGTTTTATGGGCTGTCAGTTTTGTGAAGTGGCCTTTGGCAGAGTTGTGAAATTAACCACCACTAAAATTCATGCTGTGTAATTGAATGTGTGTCACAATAGACAGCACCATTTTTATTTTACCTGGTAACAATAACATTGCGCTGGCACGTTACCACTGTTGCAATGTACTAATGCAGTAAGGTTACCATGTAGGTGGGAGAAAAAAAAGGAAGTGAGCATCATCACTCATTTCACTAGTTCTGCTTACAGTTACAATGACGACACAAACACAGGAAATAAGTTTACGTGTTTAATAGGAAAATTATGGTTTATGTGTCATTGCAACAGCCGAAAGAGACAGCTTGGGGAGGATGCACTCGGAGCCACGCACTCCAGCCTAGTGGAGTGGCCTCCGGAAAGGGGAAAAGATCACTTTGGTCTCCAACCTGGTGGAGTGGCCTCAGTGGGAGAGCCGAGCACCTGCCTGAAAAAAGGGGGTATGTGAAAAAGATGGGATGGGACAGAGACCCCATTCCAGGGGGAAGCGAGAAAACCAGGTATCCCGGGCCAATAGGGAATGACGGGAAAAATTCTTCCCTGACCCCTCTCAGAAGCAATCAAGCTATTCTCCAGGAATGTGAGCCTCGCAAGGAATTAAGGGTTGGGGGGAGGTTGTGCTTTCCATGAATGGAAGCCAGGTCTAGGGATGACAAGTAGAGAGTAGTTAGGCAGTTGTATGCGTAAGCAGAGAATGAGGTGAATACGTTAGAATGACATCCCAATGTTTGATAATGTGAATGCACTTACCGTCGGGATACAGCCAAGGGAGAAAGTTATGACAGGTATAGAAATTAATTTGTCAGTTGTATGAAGGGGATATGAAAGGCTCTTACCTTCGGGATTTCAACCTAGAAGAAATTAATGACAGAAGATAGTAAAAAGGGGGTATTTGAAGGGGAAAATATAGATTAAAGATAGTGAGCCTCCAGCAGCATGGCCAGGCAGGGGCTATATGGTGGATCAGGTGGATTGGCTCGGCACTGGCACATGGCGCAGAGTGGGAGGGGTTCAACGGAACCGGCGAGAGAGAGAGACAGACGTGAGAGACAGGGGCGAGCGTGGTGACGCACGTCATTGGTGCAAGCCTCCTCCTGAAATTCGTATAAAATACTTCAAATGACGATGACAAGCCAACACAAATTAGGTAGATCCTAACGAAGGGAACAGGAGAGGACTATGATGCTTCCGAGCATATGTCCACCACGCTGGATGAGACACAGCGAATTCATCGTTCTGTCTTCCTCATTGATATGAGGAGGAAGTATAAAAGCTTCCAAGGTGATAAACCTCTACCTATAAGAACTGTTGATGTTCTTTGTGTTGGGTTTTAAACCCCCCACGCCACTTAAAGGGGAATTCCACCCATTTTAAGAATTAACATACAGTATGTTCTTTCTGTGCCCCAGGACAGTTCAGTCACTATTTGTGAATACGCACCACTCTCTCCTAAAGGTAGAAATCAGAGAACCCTCTAATCAGTGATATAACTCTGATGTAAAATCTGGGGCTGCTCCATAGACAATAAATAGGGCTCTGACTTTATGAGGCCATAAGATGTCTGTGTGAGCTCTTAGTGGTTAGGGTTAGGATTAGGGGCGGGGTTACAGTAAGTTGAGCACTCACCAATTCGTAGGAAATGCAGCGAAAAGTCGGAGTTCATGAAAATAGCCTGATCACGGACACTATGATGCGTGTCTTTGTTTTGTTTTTTTACCAGTGTTCATGTGATTAATTCTTATACAGTGATGTTGTGAATCTGTTACAATTTGAATGCGATTCCTCTTATGTTTCTTTTATTTATTTTTAATTTGTACATTGATGTATTTTCTCTACATATATTTTATCCCTTTTAACCCCCATCCTTCAAGAGGTATCTTGCCTCATGCCAGGCTGTCATTGTAAATAAGAATCTGTTCTTAATTGACTTGCCTAAATGAAAAATAAATGGGATGTCACAGGTGTTGAACATCTTTGCATCTTTTAGAGGGGAACAAAGAGAAATGTATTTGTTTGCCCACTGAACAGGTTTACTGAAGTATCTATTTTAAATGATTCTAATCTGCCTGTGTTGCTTAACACTATACATTCCATGATAACTTGAAATATAAATAACCATTCCACGTCTAATGATTTCAGCTACCAATTGATCTCTGTACTGATAATTAAAAGAACCATTTTCACGTTCATGTTAACTTCTTATACAGAAGAAGAACAAGGAGAAAAAGAAGATCACAAAAGGTCAGACCACTTAACTCAATCTGTTGTGCACGTTGCTCACTGAGGTGTTCTACAGACCTGAGACGATTTCTTTGAGAATTACAAATGAAAGACAGTAATTCAAAGGAATAACATGTCAGAAAAGAGCAGCATTCCTCTCTCTGGTGCAACAGAAAACTTTTTTTCTCCAAGGAGATTCTCCAAGGATGTGTCCCTGGCAGACACTGACAAATTTGATTCAGTTAATAATTGAACACTATAAAACTATACCGAATAATCCACTAGCATTGTGGTAGCACTTAGATGCAGTACTGAAATACTGGTACATTAATCTATTTGGTGACATAGTACCATAACAACATCAAACTAATAATTGTGTGTGTCTATGGATGTAAATTAGAGGAAATTATCATGTAGAATGTTTCTCATTCAAATGAATTATTTTACAGAAAAACAATACCAATAATGATGATTTCAGATCAAAAAGAAAAATATTGATCTACGGATCTATTTGTATTTTGTTTTTGCATTCTCCATCCACGACTAGGTGGCAGTATAATTATGTATGATAATTGATCTCTTCTTGACACATTCATGCATGTGTTCATGCATTTGGTGAATTCATAGGTCTACAGAATAGCCTAGAATATAATTTGTTATTAAATCATGCTTACAAGGAAAATTGCTTTGTATAGCTTGTACTTTTGAGCAACTGGAGAAAGCGACAAGGCGATTGTCTCTACCACTTGCGCAATCACAACTACCACAGCATTTTGTCCATAGCTAGGTTTTCACAGTTTAAACATGCATTAAGAATTATTTATTCATGTTGATGACAACTTTCATGCCGACATTTCTCACTGACT
>OMKL01069165.1:0-11994 GCA_900302295.1 Parasudis fraserbrunneri | reverse complement strand
GGGGGGGGGGGGGGGCTCCTGTTGGCCATCTAATTTTCTCTCCGTGTTGTCAAACCAAGCGTTGAATTTGGTTTGTAAAAAAAAAAATAGAAAGATAAGGCGCAACTTTTTAGATCTGTGATCATAAGCACCTCTATGACCGCCAATGTAACCAACTCACTCACCCAGTCATTCACTCAGCAATTCGGTGATTCGGTCACACTCATAGCACTTAGCCACTCTGCCCCTAGTGGTGGCTCACAAGCGTGGCGCTTTGTGTGAGACCAGTTCAATCTATGCCAGAATGCCTCGTATCCGCGACACTGTTACTTCGTGATCTTTAAAAAGAAAAAAAAGAAAAGAAACAAAAGTAGTACCAATATTTCACGCAGAGAACGTTTCACTCGACGAGGATGAAGACAAAGCTGACTCTCACAGGTCATGTGTGGCCATAGGTGTTTGTAAGGACAGCAGTTGCTAAGCAGAGTAGCACACTAAGTTGTCACAGACAGTAAACTCTTCATCTAACCTGTGATGACATGCTGCTATGAGTTTTCCATTAAGACTTAATAAAACAATATATACTCCCTGTGCGCTTAGGGGGAAGGGCCCAGATGTGTGCTGATGACTTCCAGAAAAGGGACATGGGGGATGGGGGGGCAGGGGGGGGACTCCGCTCCACAGCCTGAAGGTGTGCAGCACTTACTTCCTGGGTTTTAATTGGAAACAAATGAAAAGGAGGCCCCCCTCTTTCTACTCTTAATTGACTTAATGGTTAAGTGCTGCACTCCGCCGGCCCGCTCCGTGGTGGCGGCGGTGGTGGACCACGGAGAGATGCTCGTTAGCGCACCGCTTTTCGTCCGGGCTGCTAAACAGATCGCCCCCCCTTTAAAGACTCAATTACAGATGAGACAACAACAACAACAAAAATTAAGTTCTGTTCACCACGCCCGTGTGTTTACATGCAGACAGATAGAGGTCACATGGTTAGGTTCATGCTCTCTTAACTTTTGAAAGGAGGGGGAGGGGATGCTCCATGTAGAGGACACGGTGAGTCCACAGAAAGAATGATCAAATGACTTGAGTCCCCAGACACCCTGGATTTGATTTGAGTTAAACAGAGGACACACCATTACTTACGCCACATAGGCTATTGTAACATAGCAGGGTGGAAATGTGCCCACATGCTGTGCAAGAAAGAGTTGATGTTTTCACTCATTTGTCCAGTTAAGTGCCAGTGTTTTCATTTTGTACTCATTTGTTTTGTTCTCATTTCCAAGTTAAAGTCTCAATATGCGATTTTTTTTTTTTTTTTTACCATATGAATGCCGGGTATATTCATATACATTCTTGAAGAGTTTGATCTGTAGACTATTTGGAACTTTCTTAACCCACTGTAAATTGCAAAGAATATCTGTTTTACTCCAGTGTAAACAAAGCTTACAGCCACAAAATACAGCAAATAGCTGCCACTCATATTTACCAGTTAGGCCTGGTGTTAGTCTTTGTATCAAGAGCTCAGTCAATCAACTAGAGAATAAAAACATGTCTCAGTTCTTATTCCTAATTTTTTTGGTAGTGGGGTTACCCATTTATTTATGTTTGGATCACTGACAGGGCCTCTATGTGCTTCAGCCAATCCTACATCTTACATCTCTGATTAGTCTGGACAAGCCAAAAAAAAAGAAGAAAAGAAGAAAAAAGCTCCAGTGCCATGCACGCCAACTCTGTCTGTCCCAGTGACAAATTCTTTGTCAAATCAGATTTTGATTGCACAAAGGGGGTAAATGGAAGCAGTTTCATTGTCCTAATTGATGGGCACAACGAGTAATGAGCCGTTCTTCTCGACTGCAAGTGCAATTATGCAAGGTCTACTGGGGGAACTTTTTGTGAATGTCATTTACCTTAGTGGTGTAGAGGCGTCCTCAGCAGACGGGTTAAAAAAAAAGACATGCTGAAAATGTTTACCTGTTCAGGGTGCTCTCTCAAGAAGAGATCTCTTTTATTTTAGATACTTTCTATTGACTTTTGAGAGCGGGACCTTGATGTATTGACTTTGAAGATATGATGTAGGCTACACTCATTTCACAATTACAATGAAATAAAGCATTCTCACATAAGACTGTGTGTAGACAAACAATATTTACAAGGGAAAATCGCTATATAGAGGGGACCATGTGCATATAAATCTTACGGTGATAAAATGGTGGGTTATAAAGTTACTAATTTTTTTTTAAAGATGTACAGAAAGTGGTAGGTTCTTTTCAGAACATATTAACATTACATATAAGATAACAATAATCTGATCTATAAAAACAACAACAAATAGCTTACCTAATGTATTACAAATACTGTAAACAGCACAGTAATCATGTCATGTGAAGATTTAAAACACCATAGTTCAGCTGTTCTCCGTCTGTAGGGAGCAGCTCAAGAGGTAAAAGACGGAGTCTCTAAAATATTCCCAGAGAGCATTTCAATGTTCTATTTTGAAATGCTCTCTGGGAATATATCAGAGAGCATTTCAATGTTCTATTTTGAATGCTAACTAAAATGCAGGTCAAGGATCCAAACACACAACCTCTAACACTTTGTGCCACTGTTGAAGTCGGTCTGATGACAACTGGACCTCTCAGACCCCACATGGAAAAGGATTAAAGAAAGAAACATATAGGCCTAGTTCTACCTTCAGAAAGTTTTATGAGAAACATATAGATTTGTAAAAAATCTTTTCCATATGGGAGGACAGTTAACTTTCAGTTAGCGCTGCCTGATTCTCAGCACAC
The DNA here is from genome assembly GCA_900302295.1 of Parasudis fraserbrunneri. Lineage (NCBI taxonomy): Eukaryota > Metazoa > Chordata > Actinopteri > Aulopiformes > Chlorophthalmidae > Parasudis > Parasudis fraserbrunneri. The sequence continues at coordinate 9,229 of OMKL01069165.1, read as the reverse complement.
AAACTGGGTTTGAACAAACAACCTCTGGACTTAAAATGAGTTGCTGATTCTGTTGTGCTTTTAACCCCAGTGTCACCAAGCTCACCTTTCGTGTGAAAGAAAATGGGCCTAAACTAATAAAGTAAAACTTTAACATATGATGTGTGCCAAGTGCTCTAACCCTGTGAGACCCTGAGAAGAGGCAGCATTGTGCTTCTCCACGGGCATTACAATTTCCCTTTGTGCTGGCTCTCTAAACACAACGTTAATCCCAAAATGGGACTGAGTGTACAACATCTGGATTTCTAATCATTTACCATTACCCATTCTGTCATGTTATTGTATTACCAAAATTGGTACGGTGAAGCCAGTTTTTTTTCCTTGTTATTTTTATTTATTTATTTTTAGATGCGAAGCACATCTATATGACCAGCAATGTCGCTAACCGTGAGTGAGTTACTGAGATACTGAGTTACTGAATGAGTGAGTTAGTGACATTGCTGGTCATATAGAGGCGACATCTATATGACCAGCAATGTCACTAACTCACTCATTCAGTAACTCAGTATCTCAGTAACTCACTTACGGTTAGCCACTCTGCCCCTAGTGGCGTCTCAAAGGAAATGCGCTTCGTATGTGCTATGTGTTGTTGTTGTTGTCTTCTTGTTTTGTTTCTTAGTAAGTCTGAGTATTTCACAAAGCAGGATTAGCAAATTAGCCAGATAACTTCGAAAAAGATTTAACTATATCTTGATGTTTTAGATTTGAATCTGTAAAAATAAACTTTCATTTAATTCATCATACATATTGAAAATTGTTAATTGTGAACAGAATATCAAAAGTTATTCAATTATTAGATTTAGGAAGTTATCTGGCTACTTACCCCTGGACACCTCTTAGCGACAAGGTTGGCAAACCCTGTAAAGCAGTGGGGCCCAAAAAAAGGTTAGATAAGTGCACGTGTGATTGTCAAGTCGCCGGTTTGATCCCCAGACTGGCAGGAAAATCTGGGTGGGGGAAGTGAATGAATAACGCTCTCCCCTCCCTTCTCTCAACATCCACTGTTGAAGTGCCCTTGAGCAAGGCACTCAAACTAACTGCCCAAGTGGAGCTGCTTAATGGACAATAGTATTTCTATGGTTGTGCATGAGCAGCTCCCAGATATCAATGTGTGACAGGGCGTTTCTGAAAAAGAGCACACATGCTCAGCAAATTTACCCTGGGTGAAAAAAAAAAAGAGAAAGAAATATTGTCCTCCTGGAGTGGAACTGACAAGCCAGGGCCCCAAGGTGGTGGTGGGCCCTCAGAGGGTCTTGAGTAAAAGGTTTGCCTTAAATGTTCAAAAAAGTGGGTTTTCCTGTGCATATTGAGGCTTAAGCATAATTGTCCTTTTATGACAGAATAAACATAGGGCAATTTCTGAAGGTGTGGTAGTAACAGTGCTGCCCTTGTTAGATTGTCTGGAGGTGCCTGCATATGAGTCGCAGATGGGGAGGGGGGCCCAGAGACACATTATGTGCACAGGGCCAAGGTTTTTTTTTGCCATGGCCCTGTCCCTGGTACTGGCACACCTAAATGGAAGGGACCCAATATTTAGATTATCTATGACATGTCAAAAATGCCTGCTGTGAAAAAGGTCTACTGACATTTGACTCGTAAACAACATTCATCATCAAGAGAGACACATTAGTTGCCCTTTGTGATCAGCCCAGGGGAGACGGATACACCCCCTCCCCTGCTCTGTACATTTCCTTTTCGCAACAAGCCTCACTTCTCTGAGTCACTGGATATTCTAGACACCACCCAGCAGCATTGGTTGGCATACTAGCCTTCCACACGTTTGTCATCACATTATGTAAATCAGCAGTGTGACATCATCACATGGGCTCATGTCCAGGTGAGCAGCAGTGAGCGGTGAGCACATCGAACCTGTCTTACAGGCCAGGTGCAGGTTGAGGGTAAATGTGAGGACTGAAGCAAAGGAACATCTGCACACTGGATTACAGCTCCCAATATGTTACAAGTCCCTGTTGGGTTGAAATACTGCCCATTAGCCTATTAAAGTATTACTAGCTGTGCAGCAGTGTGTGGATATTATTTTGCTTCAGTAATACTGGCTGCCCCAATGTTTTCATGCCCTTTCATTTTTTTTTTTTTCCAGCATGTAATGACGTTGCAGCATCACCTAGTGGACATTTGCTGAAACTGCAGGGCTGAAAAGCTACGGCTGAGGAGGATAGTTCCACCACCCTTCAGGAGGCGTTTAACCAGCACACCATTGCGCAGTGGTGGAAGATGTACACAGTTCCTTTACTCAAGTAAAGTAGAAATACTTTACTTTAAAATAGTACTTTGGTAAAAGTAAAAGTCCTCCTTTCAGAATTCTACTTGAGTAAAAGTGGAAAGGTATTTGATGCTGAATGTACTTAAGTATCAAAAGTAAAAGTACACATTCTGTATGATGTTTGTGTATTCCAGTGCTTGGGAGCATTCAACACTTGATCCATTGACCTCTAAAGGTTATGTTAAAGTGATATGTGGTCTAGTTATGTTGGCTCTGATGACATCCTCTTGAAGTTGGCTCACCTCAAATTTGAAAGTACATTGTCTTCATAAATTTCTGCCATGTTTTTAATGCTGAATACTTTTCTTCAAAGTAACTAGTAACTGATGTTTTCAGATAAAGAAAAGTATAATATGTCCTTTGAAATGTAGTGGAGTAAATGTACAATGTTCCCTAAAATGAAAATGCTCAATTGCAAATACCTCAAAACTGTAGTTAAGTACAGTACTTGAGTAAAAATACTTACTTTCCACCACTGCCATTGCCTTAGAATATCAGAATACCAAGCATGGGCTAAATTTAATTGGGCTATATTGTATTCAGGCTCCAATCAAAGCATACTGCAATGCTGAAATACAAGTCGAAGGTATATGCAAGACAACCAACATTCTTTTGATTATCATATAATTATCTAGAGGCTGTAGGCCTACCACAAGTGCTAAAAATGACACATGATAGAACTTCAACTTTTCATCAGCAGGACTTGACCACCTGAAGGGGTAGGCCTCTGCCTACCATTGAATGAAAGTAGGATCCTTTTCTAGGATTTTGAGTGATGAATGAACTAGCCAAGTACTACAGTATATAAAATGGCCAATAATTGTCCTTATTGAGTTAAATGAGCCTACTGTAGTCTTTCAAAACTGGTTGAATTCTGTTCAGTGAGGTACTCCAAAATGCTGAACATGCATTCCAACTCATGCATACACAGAACAAGTAGGCTACTGTGAAAGGACTTTATGTAGGTCTACGGACCGAGCTACCTTTTTGCAGGTGTAAATGAGCAACCATAATGTTGGTCAGTGAGTATCTCATGACGTTCTCACGTGTGAGTTACGGGCATCCTTTCGTTTTTGTTCAGCTGAATTCTTTTAACCGCTCCATCCTTGGAACTTTCGGTTATCACATGGAGGTGCTACACCAAAAGATGTGCGAGACAGGTAGGGCTGCCCCCCTCTTGGCCATATAATTAGTAGGTTTTGTTTGAGTCAACCAAGACTTCAGTCCATTCCATGCCCCTCTTGGTACTGTGCCGTTTACATTTCATATTACCTATGTGGTGTGGCCAGCAATACAAATACCTCCCCTATACCCACTCAAAGCCAACCAAGACTTCAGTCCATTAATTATTTTTAAGTGCCTTTTCCCATGCTGAACAAGTCATTTCCCGAAAAATCTCCAAGCACTAGACTTAAGAGTTCCCTCTGCATAATTTCACACGGGAAACACAACTTTACAGATTTGTCAATTAAATAAACTCATTGATTAGTCCACAAAATCCCATTAGTCATCTCACTAAGGATTTCTTTAAAGACCGCCCAACAGGCAAACAAATGGACCACAGCAACACCAACACTATAACTAAACAAAAAGCAACCAAACCTGAATGGGCAGCCTTTCACAGAAACCAAAAATCATGACCAACATGACAAGACTGTAGATGCACAATACCTTGAAGCTTTATTCAAATACCACTGTAAACATGGGAATGCCACAAGTACGCAAATTTATACAACGGAACACACAAAACTGCAGTACCAAAAAACAAGCCAACAGAATAAAAACGAGCTTCTCTGAAGCCACTTAAAAAAAAAAAAGGGAAAAAAAGAAAAAGAAAAAAGAACATGACCCCCAGGTGAGTAGATGCAAGCTCAAACCATACATTTTAAAACTCCTAAAAAGGAGTACTAAGCTAAAACATTGAACCACTTGATGCAGACATCGTCCTGAGATGGCACAGCTTCCATGGCACTTCAGGTTATACAGTCTTCTGTTGTCCCTTCTTGCCGATCAGAGACTTGTGGATGTGTGGGATGACGCCTGTGAAAAAAAAGAGAACGGATTTAGTGTCATAGTTTAGCAAATATTGTCATTTGGCAAATGACCCGAGTGCTGTGCAAATCGTTCCACTTACCACCACCGGCAATAGTAGCTTTGATGAGGGAGTCCAACTCCTCGTCTCCTCTAATGGCCAGCTGCAAATGGCGTGGGGTGATACGTTTGACCTTCAGATCCTTTGATGCATTTCCTGCCAACTCCAGAACCTGAGGTTGGAGGGAAAATTATGAATGTTGATATAAGGCAAATAAAACAAACGTTTTGCTACTGGATTGAGAGTGCAAACTAGCTTGAGGTTAACTTACCTCAGCAGTCAGGTATTCAAGTATAGCCGCGCTGTAGACCGCTGCAGTGGCTCCAACTCTTCCATGGCTTGTGGTTCTGGACTTCAGGTGTCTGTGGATACGACCCACTGGAAACTGCAATGACAAAAGGCGCTCTTAAATAACGTTGCAAAAGAACAAAGGGTGCAATGACCAGACGCGAAGTCAGGTCTGCCGTGCCAACTAGCCATTGGTTTGTATAACGTTACTAACTTGATCTTAAGTATGACAATGAATGAAGTTGTTATGCATTGACTGACCTGCAGCCCCGCTCTCTGGGAGCGCGAAATAGCCTTCGTCTTGGTCTTCCCCGAGTCTTTACCAGCCTTGCCACCAGCCTGTAACACAAATGTGAACCAGCAGCTTGTTTATAGTCTGTACACATTGGTTATGCAGCTAATAAAAAAGATAATACTTGCTAATAATTGCTGGCCAAGGCCAGCTTGCTGCTGGCAGATTTGCCGCCCTGACTAAAACGTTAGCGTTACATCCTATCGATTACTCAATGCAGTGAGTTAGCTTAACGTTAGAATAGCAGCTAACGTTAGCAGCTATCCCCTCTATTGAATTATGGTCTATTTAGGACAAATTCGCGTACACAAATTGCTATGATACACAGTCCAGTGTACGCCTACGTGTGTAAGGACCCAGAAAACTCTCACCATATTAAAAAAGGTTCTAGTAATTCCTTATGCGGCTGCACAAAATCGGCTATCTTACGGTCGATTGTTAGGTTTGAACTGCAACACCCGCCCAGAATTGTGTAGAATATATAAGGAAGCTCCTCATCCGGGAAACTGAGGGCAGACAACTAGCCAGTCATGTCTCGTGTTTTGTTTTCTGGCGTGGCATTGAGCCAATCAAGAAGAAAAGAGTTCATTGTGCGGGAAAAGTATTCAACGTCATGTAGAAAATGAGATGGGTAATGTAGTCCCAAGACGTTTGTCGTTTGTTCCTCCCGTGGGCCTACACAGAATTCCTTCTTGCAAAATCAAGACAATACCAACAATGAATGAGTGAACCACTCAATCAAACCAGCTTGTATTTAGACATATATAATTACTAGTAGGCCTATTTTTTTTTTATTTTTTTTTAGTTTTACGTTTTGTTTTTTTTACAATAGGAAATTGCCTCAGTTTAGGCCTACACCTGCAGCCAACCTGAAGAAAATTAGCCTAAAATAAATTATAGACCCATGACTAGGGATGTAGTGAAGGGTAAACAAACCTAAACTGCATTAGTAGTAGGCTATGGATCAAAGAAAGTAGCGCTTCATAAATACATTTCACTTGACCTTGATCACACTGATGGAAGTTACATGATTTTTTTTTAAGAAACAATACAAAAAAATACTATTCTGAAAATAATAATACACATATGCATATATATATATATGAATACCACCGCATCGCTGCCTAAGTGAATAGGTCTACATTGATGTTTAAGAGGCAGTCAACTTATTTTTAAGTGTGTGTGTGTGTGTGTGTGTGTGTGTGTGTGTGTGTGTGTGTGTGTGTGTGTGTGTGTGTGTGTGTGTGCTTGTGGATCAACATCAAAGTCAGTAGCTGCATTAATAGAAAGATTCATTATTTGGCAGATAAAAAGAATGTGATCCATTAACTAGACCTTCAGCCGCATGATGGAAATTCTCTATTTTGTGTTGCCAGCAGCAGAAGTGATTTAATAATGTGTCATAATTCAAATACAGAAAAAAAAATGCCAGTACCGGGTGAGTCAAAATGGAGAAAACACACAATACGGTTTTTAGATTCCAATTTACTTGAACCACTGGATGTGATGTAACATTATTTGAAACTGGATGGAGATACAGTTTGGGAGAGCGGGGTCAGTTGGGACACTTTTGTATTGAAATAACCTTCTATTACTCACAGACTACTTGAATAGGAATGAAAATAATTTGATCCCTGAACAGATACAGGTGTCTGCTAACAATTTACAATATTATTTTTAGAGCACAACACTGTTTGGGACAGTGGATAGGGTCGGTTGGGACAGTGGGTAGAGTCGGTTGAGACAGTGGGTAGGGTTGGTTGAGACAGTGGGTAGGGTCGGTTGGGACAGTGGGTAGGGTCGGTAGGGACAGTGGGTAGGGTCGGTAGGGTTGGTTGGGACAGTGGGTAGGGTCGGTAGGGTTGGTTGGGACAGTGGGTAGGGTCAGTAGGGACAGTGGGTAGGGTCAGTAGGGACAGTGGGTAAGGTCGGTAAGGTCGGTTGAGACCGGTTGAGTACAATGCTATGGACTACAGCATTCTCAACCTTTTTAGTTTGCAGCCCCTAAAATCAGGGCCACGCCTATTCACGATTCCCCACCATGGGCAAGCATAGACAGAATGGTGAACTTTGACACCAAAGAATGAGTTTTATTTTCAAAATGTATTTCATTAATAATTATATTAAAGATTTATTTAACAATAAAAAAAACTATACCAAAGACAACAGATATGATAATGTATGTGTATGTCTTTTTTCGACACCCCCCAAATTATCTTGCCCCCCCCAAGGGGGTCAAGACACAAGGTTGAGAACCATCCAACTAGAGGGTACAAAACCTTTTTCTAAATGAAAAAACAATAGAAAATGGTGGCATTAACAGACACAAACACACACCTGCAAGCATCGACAGTGAGTGAACGCTTCAGTTATATGGGGTTAAGAGAAATATCTGCAGCTTCAGTCTCATCTATTTTAACCTTTTCCGGCTGTCCGGTCAAGATCAGGCCACCACACGTGAAGAGAGGAGGGTAAATCTCGCCCTCACGTCCATTTCCTGCTATCGGCCCGGTAATCCGATAGGATAAGGTAAACACGGCTTGTCTAACCCCATCTGAATAATGGCCATGGTCTCTTTGTTTAAGAAGCAGGCTTTGCGGTTTGACAGCTCAAATCCCGGCAGCCAGTAGTATGAATAGCTAAACAGGATCGAACTGACTTGTCATCACATATATATATAACGCCTCGGCTGTCATCGCCCTCAACATGGTCACCCATGTTTGTTTGAAAAATATAAATGGAAAGTGTCACTTTCAATCAAGTATGTTTATGATCAACATCACGTCAATGTGGGTGTTATTCTCTTGTTAAGTTGTGATATCGGACAAGAGGCTAAAGACAGAACCGATAATCCACGTATAAGCAAAATGTAGATCTGTTTCACTGTTGGTTTCTTGGTCTTTCGGTCCTGCTAATGAAGTCCACCTGGTCAGCTTGCAGTGAACATCGATCTCAACAAGCTTTTCTGAGAACTAAATCCCTTGTCAGACACACGTATGGCAACACCAGACAAGACCCATTTCAAACAAAAACACGCCTGACAGTACATTCAGAAGTACAAGCGGATTTCCCTTCTTGTTCAAATATTCAGGCCAGAAAAAAACACAAACAAAATAATATATCAATAATAATGAATAATAAATGTAGCTCTGAGACGCTCAGTCAAAACATAGGATCAGAGACTGTTTTCAGTGTCTATAGGTTATTCCCACAGTCAAACCTGCCATATGTTTTATGAAAATGTCAAAGGATATTAGCTTGAGTGTTGAGACTGGTCTCCGCCGATGCTCCAACTCTCCAGGTGAGTGTCGTGCGAAGCCCAAACCCTGCGACTGAAGTCAAATGAGAGGCCGGCGGCAAAGGCAGCAACTGAGCTCGAAGTGGTGCTATTGTGCGTCTCGTCTGCCTCACCTCCCCGAGCCTCTTCCATCTCCAGGCGGCCGGAAATCACCACGTCAGAGACCTTGGCTGTGTCAGATGCGTTGGCTCCCAGTCAAACTCGGCCTCGGGGAGAGTGCCAGTACTTGGCACGTGGGGGGGGCGAGAAACGGCTATGTGCAACAGGAGCCCGCGGTCAAAAGAGTCTCGTCAGTTTGTTGTAGTTCGTCCTTTTGTTTGTTGGCGAGAGTGAGACTGACATGAAGAAAGGAAGCAAAGTCTTTCCTATCAATCACAATGCTGTGTGAGAGAGTTGGCCACGGTTTAACGAACGCTAATCGAGAGCAGTTGACTGATTTCCACCTCCCTCTCCTCAACGTTTCGGCGTGTCTCCTGCCTCGTCGGCTCATTATTATTTAATAGGGGCAAAGAAAAACAATGCAGACAAACCCCTTGATACTTAAACCCATTATCTAAGCATTTCTGCTCCCCTTGGCGGAACAAATTGGTTGTCTTAACCACGACGCCCATACGGAATGGCAAGATAAAAGGGAAGAGAGCAAAGGGGGGAGAGGGGAGAGAGAGCACATGTATCTCATGAAAGAAAGCAGTCAGCTCATCTCACTCAATTTGTGCTCATGGATTTTTCCAGAGTATGTCTGTTGGTTTACCACCAGGGAGCTCGTTCTGCCTGCAGGATCCACTCTAGAGATGACCCATCGACTTCAAAGTGGACATGAAGGTCATGACCTTATTGTATACAAGGCAGACCACTCCGACCGCCGGATCAAAGCCCGTACGGACACAAACAGGATAAGCACCTGCCCTTTTACCGTCGAAGCATGCAGCGCTCTAC
>OMKL01069141.1:0-11786 GCA_900302295.1 Parasudis fraserbrunneri | reverse complement strand
ATCGAGCACCTGGTGTGTCCACTGTGCAGCCAGCCAGATGTGAGAGGCCAGGGCCGCATGGAGGAGTCTATGGACTACTTCAGTTTGCTGGACACTCAGGTCAGACACTTCGGTCGGGAACTGGAAGCACCCAAACCACTCTTTTAGTGTTAAAGCTAACTTTAAAGGTAGAATCTGTAATGCTGTGAAACAGGGACCTCAAGGCAAATTTTGGTCTGATGTGACTTATTATACTGTGAATTTCTCTACACCTCTCTTGGCAGAGCCTGAGGTGTGTCTAGCAATAGCAAACCCTCCCCTGTCTACATTAGACCAAAACAAAAAATGTAAACAGAGTGCAATACCAAGCGGGGCTCTTTTGCCTAGAGGTCACTGTTTCACAGCATTACAGATTTGACCTTAAAGCATCAGCAGATATAATAGCATCTCCACTGTCTGCATTATGCAGTTGGCAGTTTCTGACGTGAAGAGCACCTTCTGTCATCACCAGACAGTGCTAACATGCAAAAGTAGCCATGTGCAGGTTTAAGGTTAATATATGATTGATGGTGCAGTGATTGTTATGATGGCTTTATTAATGAGGGCTGTAGTGTTGACGATGAGGAACTTGTCATAGGAATGACAGTTTAAAACATTTGCAGAGTAAGATGTCTTGCACGTACTCTGTTCTAAGAAACAGCTCACTTCACCTCTGAGTGTCTGACCACAGAGAGTTAGTTTGTTCCACCTGCACGCTTCTGGGACCTGTCGACCTCAGACACTCAGGGTGCAGTCCCTGTCTCGAAGTTGCTTACTGTCTCTTTTCTTTCCTGTACAACTGTATATAAGCTGGGGAGAGACTTTGCTCTCCACCAGTCTCTGATAAAGCACCCTGTGTTTGTTCATTGTACTGATCCTCTTGCAAGAGACAAATAAATACTTGAGCTTACATAAAGTCGTTGTACTAATCTTTATATTGAAGTCTTTCCCACCACAAACTCTTCAACAGAAGACCTTTTCCACAGTGTGGTTACCGATGACATTTTAAACCAACCTGTTTTTCAATTGAATTATTTCTTTATTTTCCTCGGTCTGTCAACAGATCAGACACTACCTGGATGCACAGACCCATGAGTTGTTCCAGAGGAAACTCAGAGACCGAACGTTGCAGGAAATGCCCAACTTCCGCTGGTGTGCTCATGTAAGGCTGACATACTGTGAGGGGAGTGGAAAAAGTCAATTTGTGTAAATATTGCAAATATTCTATCTCTTGACGATCATCAAGGGTTAATATTTGTAACTTTTTCCACATGTTTTTTCACTTGTAGCCCAGTTTACAGAATTTCCCCACGGGATAATAAAGTATTTCAATTCAATTCAATTCAATGTCTCAGGATAAGAATAATGTGCTTTGTGTTGTTTTTCAACCAAATACGGTTTAGTTAAAAAGTTATTCCTTGAATGTGTGTACGTTTTTAGTGCTCTTTTGGCCTACTTCATGAGGTGAATCGACTGAGGATGGACTGCCCTAGTTGTGGCAAAAGCACTTGCTCGCAGTGCAAAACGGCTGTAAGTTGGTATAACTGACCATGTATAAATTTATGGTTGGGGACAATTCACTTTCAATTCCATCGATTCAAAATGGAAACACATTGTTGTTTATTTGCTATTCATAGAGCATTTATTCTCACTTACTTCTTAATACTTGTCTCATATCTCATGACTTTTTGTGGAAATGTCACTCTCTGAAATGAATTAATTGAAAGTAAATTGACTCCAACCCTGACACATACCTTCCATCTTGTTTCTCATGAGGTAACCTGGTTTAGAATAGACCTTGCCGTGTTGCCAAGTAGTTGTTTGGCTAAGCTAACTGTTTGCCGTTTGTCCTTTCACTTCTGCGTGGGCCGGAGTAATTCTTCAGTGGGCTCCGCAGCACGAGGGCCTCTCCTGTGAAAAGTTCAAACAATGGCAGCTCCAGAACAACCCAGAGTACCAGGCCACGAGACTGGAGAACCTTCTGAGCAAGAACAAAATAGGTAGAGTCACAGCAGTAATCGCGGCAATTTGGAGACAACTGTCATTGTTCCATTGCTTGGCTGTGTTGATCACTTTGATTTATGTATAGGGATGCACGATATATCGGCGACCATATCCGTATAGGCCGGTGATCGGTTAGATGAGCGAAACTTGGCAGATATATTGGCAAACATGTCTGTATCGGATGATGATAGTGATTTTCTTTTATTTATCGGCATAGGTCCTATGTTAACAACTGATGATTAGGCTATTTCTCTGTCGAGATGCACACATTTACTTTTTTTTTTTTATTGTATTGCCACGTGGGTTTTGTTTGCGTACTTGCATGTGCAAAACAGCATTAAAATAGAATAAAAGAAGAATAAAAACAGATTATTTTCCAGTTGACAGTGTTTTCATGTATTTTTTATAGAGACCAAATCATATCGATGTCTGTAAACATCAGTTATTGGCCATAATAGGAAATGTATTATCGGTTATTGGTATAGAATTTTCATATCGGCGCATCCCTAATTGCGTTCCAAGTTGTCGTCTAGCTAATGTTGGTTAAGCTCCAAAGTTGTTTCAGGTTTAGCCAACATGGTACAATGTTTTCAGTACAACCAAGCTAGGAGAATGGTATGAGCTACAATGTATCAAAGTGATGAAAACAGAATGTTGAAAGATGAGCAAGTTTGTTGCCAAACGATCTCCAAAAGTTATTCACGTTTACAATGACATATACACGTTTGTGGCATACGCATCTATGAAATACTTCCACTTTGAAACTATTGGAAAACAAAAGTGTCCCGCGTCTCTCGTGTGGCACTTCAGGTCACACTCCTATGCAGAGAGTTGGACGACGTTTCACTGTCAAACATCTCTGCCCTAAGAGGAAGTCAATGAACTGGTGCTACCTCCACTCGTATTAATTTCCCTCAACATATTGAATGAATAGCACTTACTTGTTCCCCCTATCTTTTTTTTTGTGTACTTGATAAATAAGAACCAACAATGAGTTGAAAAAAGGTATAATTTCACTTTTCACTCACTAAAAGATCGTCTGTTTACTTTTCTGATAACCATATCACAGCATAGCTCAGACAAGCTTAATAGCTGGTTATTTGTGATATGTATAAATGCAATTTAAAGTTATTACCGTGTTTTCTTTCAAACTAAATTAATTAAATTAATAAATTGTTAGAGTAATAAGGCACTTGGGGCAGAGCTGTTTCAGGCTGTGTGGTGTACAGGCGTAGAGGCAGCTCTGTAGGAGTGGGACTTCAGGTGTGGAATTTGTGTCCAGTGATGTCACTGCTTTAACATGATCCAGTATGATTTGAATATAGCCAATCACCTGTCAGTAGTGAACAAGTGAGCAGCAAATTGCTGTTATTTTTTTCTTGACATGAATATTTTTGTTCTGAATGGTCATAAAGACCCCTTTTAAAACGATTACTTTTTTATTTATTTTTTTATTTGATAGATAGTAGATGGACATGTTCCAGAGAGGAATAATGTCTAAATTTAATTTTGATTGGATTTTGAATCTGTTTCAGAGTGTCCAAAATGCAAGTATGTGTTCTACCTCTCCAAGGGTGGCTGTCTTCATTACAAGTGCACCCAGTGTCAGCATGAGTTCTGTGGTGGATGCAACAGGCCCTTCAAACTGGGCGCGGTAATTCTCACCTTTCTTCAGTCGCACTCACCATTTTGACCTTGTTGTTCCTTCTCATAAGGCTGCACCAAGAGTCTTTTTTTTTGCCATTCAAAGCTTTGAACAAAGTTTTCTAACAAAGCTTTGAATATTTGCGATGTCATATTTACCCCACCGTGTTTGGTCTCCTGTGAAATGTAAAAACAAGTGCAATGGCTTGATCACCATTTGACTTTAAAACGGGTGATGTGTTGGACATCTTGCTGCTTGAAAGTATTCACTCACATGCGGACAGGTTGATGTTGTCTTGATGAAGCACCATGCAGATACTTTGTTGTCCTTTACGACAATAATATGTTTGGTGTTTTTTAATTTTAATTTTATTTTATTTATTAAATGATTAAATAATATTTTTGTTGTAGTGCAGCCTAGCCTTTTATCTGCAACAGCAGAGAAACCTTGCACTGAATTAATTGTATACATACATAGTAAAGAAAAACGGCATGTGTGTGCTACATGCAAATATCGGGTCAATATTTGAATATCTAAGTTACGTTCAAAGCTTAGAATGGTTCGGTACAGCCCTAGCTTCTTAAATGACGGTAGCATGGATGTCTAACTGTGATATGTTCCGTCTCCGCTCCCCTGAAGGCATGTGATTTCTCCACTGAGTGTGGGGCCAAGGGCCTCCACGCTCACCACCCTAGAGACTGCCTCTACCACCTGAGGGATTGGAATGTGGCCCGCCTACACAAGTTGCTCCAGGCAAGTCTTACATTAGCAAAAGCCCTGCACTTCTTTTTTTGTTTCACCTCCACATAAACGTGGATACTGGTGTTCCAATTCTAGTTTTCAAAATGGACCCCCATTAACCTTTTATTGCCCAAGGACACAGATGAATAGAGATCCAAGCCAGGGACCTCCATAAGATATTTGTTTTACTGCCCTGTACCAACACTAAACTGAACATCCTCTTTCAGCATTACAAAGTAGCCCCCTCATGGTTACCCACAACCAACGGCAGCACTGCTGAGACAACTTTAAGAGGTAATAATTAATTTCTACACAATTATTTGGGGGTCTTTATTCCACCCACGCACAAAGCACAAGGGGTTGTAATCATGTGTGTGTGTCTGTCCTACCACGAGAACTTGTGTATTTCTTATCTCTCCTGGCTGCAATTCAATCCAATGGGGCAACTGTGCAACAGTCAAAAGATGTCCTCAAAGGTAGCCAGCTGTCTTTATTTACTCTGAAAGGACATATTGTGTATTGTGAAAGGACAAAGTATTTTGTGTTGCATGGTTGACCCATTGGATTGATTTGCAGCCTGGAGAGAGCTACAGCCATCTTGAGCGCCCAGAAAAACTCACTCTTTCATGGTCCAATTGACAGGATTTTGGCAGGAGTCAATCTGTCTGATGCCAGATGACAGAAAAATTGTTGAAAGGTTGAAAATAACCGGAATTATCTTTTGACAAACATGTTCCAAAGACTTCATGGAATTATATAAAGTTGAAAATATAGGACTTTATAAAGTCACCAAGTTTTCCAGGTTCAGTTTAGTCTGTTTGAAAGCCTTTTGTTGCTATATTCCAGGTGTGTGTTCAGTTTAGTCTGTTTGAAAGCCTCTTGTTGCTATATTCCAAGTGTGTGTCTAGTTTAGTCTATTTGAAAGCCTCTTGTTGCTATATTCCAGGTGTGTGTTCAGTTTTGGAGCTTCGAGAACCAGGCAGTAGGAAAGAGGAACCCTGTGGTCGACCTGCTCAACCAGGATACAGTGGCCACTGCGAGTAAGACTTGACCTCCAAACCTCATCACATTTTACATTTAAGGCATGTAGCAGACACTCGTATCGAGATTGACTTACGAGTGCAGCAGTAGAGTACGTTCATATTTCTAAAATCCCAGAAAAACCCTTTTTTACTTCGGCCCCCAGCTGACATTATTTCTCCTCAACCAAATCCACTGACTTCCTTTCATCGCTTCTTCCAACATCTCTTTTACAGCCTTTTGCAAACTCTACCCACGAATCCCCAGCTCTCCCAATAGTGATATAGTGAACCCTCTGCACCCCACTTCTACCGGTTTCAGTTTCTGCTGGTTAGTGAGAGAGAGAGAGAGATCATTAGAGCTTTTTTACAGTCATCCTTGTCCTCTCCATCAGGCTGCATTATAAGGAGCGTCTGGTGGAAGTGATCAACCACAGCCAGGCCGACCCCGCCGTCCTCTTCGACGCAGCAGAGATCGCGGCAGAGCTGCAGCGGTGGCATGTCGCGGTGCCGCCCAGGAAACACCAGGAACCAGAAGCACTCTACACGCACCGCCTTCGACAGGTGAGTCGTCGGTACGCTCGGCGCGCAGTTCACGGTAGATTGTCCACAGCTGTAAGGTTTTTTTTTTTTTCCCAAGTGCAGATAGGCAGACGAGCCCTATCTGGGTAGCACCTAGCTTGTACAAATGGTCATCTGAAAAGTGAATCACATTTATCAGTTAATTTCTAAACTTAAAGGGATAATTTAAAGGATTTTTGGACATTACGTTATAGGAAATACTTAACAGTGGTGTAGTCGATGCAAAGCTATTAGCTTACTTACCGAGTCCTGTGGTCAAGAGTTTTGGCCAGGTTCCGAGTGAACTGGGAAGCTTTAGACAGGCAGCAAACAGCAGAACCGGGGTCACAAAACCGAAAAAGTTTTAATCCACACCACAACATGCAGGCAAAGGGTTCCCTGGATAAAAACAAAACCACGGTCCTCCAGCATTTCGAAACAGCTGATAGGCCGCGTTACCTGTGAACAGGCTCCAGTGTGTAGTAATACACTGGCTTTTTTCTAGAAAACAAAATAGTGCCAAGTGAGATCAGAATCTGAAATACTGGAGGACCATGGTTTTGTTGGAAATGGGTAACCCTTTTGCTTGCCTGTTGTGGTGTGGATGAAAACCTTTTAATTTTAAGACCCGTTTGCTTCCCGGTTTGCTCGGAACCCGGCCAGCACTCCGACCAAAGGACTTGGTAAGTAAGCTAATAGCTTTGCATCAACTACACTACTGCATTTATTTAAAGGTGGGGTAGGCAATTTTTTTAGAACCATTTTGGTAGTATTTGGTGAAATTGTCTTCCAATAAATCAGATGATCTGAGAAATGCTCTGCGACTGTCCCAGGCCCTGTAATCAGCCACTCCAAAATCTCAGGGTGCCTGAAGCTTAACAACCAATCCGATTTTTTGATATATTTATTAATCATATAATGCAATATGTTAATATTTGTCTATAAACTTAATGCCTCAAAAACATTCATGCTGGCATCAAAGATACATTTCACTAAAGCTTTCACTTCTTCCATCGCCATCCTTTGTAACCCAAAATGGGGGGCGACAGTGGCTCAGGAGGTAGAGTGGTCGTCTGGTAATCTGAAAGGTTCCCGGTTCGATTCTGGCTCCTCGCGGCAGCGTGTCAAAGTGTCCTTGAGCGAGACACTTAACCCTTAACTGCTCCCAATGAGCAGGTCAGCACCTTGCACAGTTGCCTCCGCCGGCAGTGTGTGAATGTGTGGGTGAGTGGGTGAGTGTGAGGCATAAGTTGTAAAGTGCTTTGGATAAAAGCGCTATATAAATGCAGTCCACTTACCTTTCACCAAAATGAGTCGGCATGTCTCAATAGTTTTCACTTCAAATTGATGTGAGATTTTTCGTATGGATTGGACAGAGGCCAAGTCAATGCTGCTATCTCTGTGGGTGTGTTATGTGCCATCCTCAGGTGCTTGCCCAGAAGGTCCACCTACGGAACAAAGCCTCTCCGGTGAGGGTGAAGGATGATGTATGCCCTTTGACCTCTTCCTCCTCCTCTTCCTCTCCCATGGCAAGCCCCTGGGCTGCTGCTCAGAGCAGCACTGCCCGAGGCCTTCCCCAAGACTCTCAGCTCTTACTGCTTCTCAACGACTAACCCACTCCATGCTGTATGAACACACACAGACAATACTAAAAAAAAAGTGTCTGTAATGGGCTCTAAATAATGGTACCACAGTGTGATGGCCTGAAAAGATGCTTCATTATTTTTCGTGAACCTTTGTAATTGCAAGAGAACTTCCTCACTGTGTTCTTCAACCCCCCCCTCCCCCCTAACAGCAACTAGTTGAGCGATTTATAAATATGCAGGTTTGGTTCAGTATTTCACTTGGGGTTTTGGTGATAAATTTTCTGATATTTAACCTTAGTTTTTTTTAAATGACACTTGTGGAATGATGTCATTCGTTTTTTGTTCTGAACGGGCAAAAATGGGAGCCAATAAAACTTCAATAGTCTGTGACCAAAGCAACAACTTAAACATTTTTTTTTTTTTTTCAATAGCTGCAACCAGCAGCTAGTATACATTAGACCAGTGCATGCCAGGTACTTTGGCTTGACACGATCACCGGAAAACACAAACACCGTTCCTGTAGATCACTATTATATATATGGACCATATAAGAACTGTAGGCAGGGTGCCAACATTTTTTTGAAACAGTGTTTTGTTTGTGCATCAAGTTATGTCAAACAATTACCTTGCAACACTGCCGGCCATCAAGCGTTCACGCTATTGTGAAACGATACCTTTGATTCGTCTCCAGGCATGCACCTTCAGTCTTCCCCTATGGTCTGTCCTCATTCAACGGATTTACCCAGTCTTCAGCATGATTTGTGTGCGTTTGTTTTGTCCTAAAGTTGTTAAGTTATTCCCCCTCCCCAAAAAAAAAAAAAAAAAAAGCCATGGGGATCACAGCACAGTGTGATGTGTCTGATGTATAGATCTTATTTTTAGCCCAACAAAATATCTCCAAAGGTTATGGCTGGATTGCCATGAAATTTACTATGCACAATCAGGCAAAATTTCTGAAAATGTTGTTTACCGTGAGATTTTACATGAGAAATGAAATTCAGCCCAATTATAGATATTGGTCTACAAATGCATTTTAATCAACTTGGCCAAATGGTGATGCTATAATAAACGTTCCAAATGTACAACTTTGAAAAGCCATAACTCCTACACAGTAAGTTTGACTGACATGAAACTTGATACCTATCGAGCTGTCCTTGCTGTACAACTTTTCCTCTTGGAACACCCCTGTTTGCCTATTGGCGTCACAAAAATAAATTCTGGAATAACAACAAACTGACCACTAGTAGCGCAGGGTTGATAAAATAGGACACCATGGCTCGATGAGACCTTCTGAGGCAGGTGGTCATAAGAAGTAAAAAAAAAAAAAAATAAAAAAAAAATAAAAGGTTTAAAACTGTTAGAAAATAGTTATTGCAGCTTTAATTATATCCCGAACAACAGTGTAGGGGATATTATGGTTTTACCCTGACTGCCGCAGAGTTTTTGTGTGAACGTGCTAACTTGAATAGCTTTCATTTGAATCTTTTCAAATTTGCGGTGCACATTTATGACCCCTAAAGGATGAACCCTATTGATTTTGGTGACCCCATGACCTTTCCTTTAGCGCCACCATCAGTCCAAACTTAAAATTTTCAAATTGGTGTATCACAAATAGCTTCGATAAATAAAAATAAATAAAAAATTCATTCATGACCACTAGAGGAAGAAGCCTATTGATTTTGGTGACCCCATGACCTGAAACATTAACTACTCCTCAACGGCTCGGATTAAGCCCATGGTCAAAAGGTGGATTGAGAATTCGGGCCGTTCAGGGATATACCTCTGTCAGTCACCAACAGCACATGTCTAGTTAGAAAGAGGGTGTGGCTTGACACAAGCTGTTGGTCCAGTCATCACCGACCTAGGTACCAATATTCAGTAAAGGTTGGGGGGGGGGGGGGTGACTACGTTCACACTGCAGGCAAAAGTGACCCAAATATTTTTTCCCTCATATGTGACTCAGATCAGTGTGAACAGCACAAATCACATGGAATCTAATCTTTTCCATTCTGATTTGGGCCACTTTCATATGTTGTCCTAAATCAGATACAGGTCTGATTTTTGGCAATGCGACCTCAGTCTGAACAGTCATGTGACTTTTTCAGCGCTCATCTGTTTATGAATTGACTGGTCTCTACTGCACATCAACTTATTAATTAAACCATAAACAATTACTTCAGTGGTCCTTTTGCCATATGTGATGTCTTTGTTATGGTTCTTTTGCGTTTGCATGGTACTTCAGGAGCGTGACCATTCACACTGCAATCTGATATTGGTCACTTTAAAAAAAATAATAATTTAACAGCCAAACAAAAGAAAAATCAGATCTGAGCAATGAATCAGAATTGAGCACTAAGTGTTGCAGTGTGAACATAGCCTTGTGTGTTTCACAATTTATAATAATGCTAATTTAAAGATGGATGCATAAAGATACTGGCAGTTACAATGCCAGAGTTAAAGCACATTCCTATACAGCAAGAGGGAGGGGAGGAATTGGTGGTTTCCTGTAGCAGTTGATCCATACTATTTTGGAAAAAGCACAGACGGGTATATACAGTATGAGTAAAATGCACTTATTTTCATTCTAAATAACTATCAAAATTATATATATATATATATTTTTGGAATTCAACCAATTGTGTTGAAAACTATTACCTTCAGCAGGGTTTAATCAGAGTATTGCGCAATACCCAAGGCAAAGTTGGTAGATGGTTGGAGAATTCTTGTAATGTCGACTGTATGTTGAATACTAGTGTCAAGGCATGCTGAACCATGGCACCAGCAGGATATTAGTCTATACTATATAGATCTATGCAAGCTGTATGATGGTATGAAAATAGATTTTAATTTTGGTCTTAATACAAATCTTTGTTCTGTGGTCACAAGATGTAGCTGTTGTACTAAAAGCACTTTGTTTTGTGAATGAAAAATTTCATTTTATTCCACTAGAACTCAGGATAGTTCTAGCTTAACTTATGCAACACTTAAGTTTTGTTGAAATATCGCTTTTTTTTGTTTTCTTGTGTGTTAACACTATTGGTACTGTATGTGAATTCTTATGCTTTAACACAGATTATTATTGAATGTACAGTAATTGTGTTTTGAAGGACATAATAAGCAACTTAAGGGGACCGTTGCCACTAGATTACCACATGATCAACTTTCTCAGCATTCCTCCAACTCCAGCTCATACTGTCTGTTTAAAATGGAGCTTCTTTACTACACATCTGGAACTAACGTGTTCCTGCACAAGCAAGATTGGAATGAGTTTCACAAAGGCTCATAAGTAAAATCGCTGTCAATTTTATAACTGTCGCTAAGGAAACTTTAAAGGGGACATATTATGGAAAATGTGTTTTGCCTACTCTTTGTATGGATTTGGCAGTCTGAAATGTTATGTGCTGGGTAAAAATTACATAGATACTCCTAGCCGTTTGGCCAGGGTTTGAAGTCTTCAGATTAAGAAGTCTTAAGATGAACAAGTCTTAACAAGCTCTTCAGAATTATGGATATTATGGATTTACCCCAACCGCCACCGCCAATCCTTTGTGTGAACGCAATAACTCGAATAGCTTACATTCAAATTTGCGGTGCACATTTATCACCCCTAGAGAATGAACTCTTATTGATTTTGGTGACCCCGTATCCTTTCCTCTAGTGCCACCCTCAGGCCAAACTTCCAATTTTTGCTTTTGTGTATCTCTAATAGCTTTCATTCTAATATTTTCAAATTTGCTGTGCACATTCATGACCCCTAGAGGAAGAAGCCCATTGATTTTGGTGACCCCATAACCTTTTCTTTAGCGTCACCATCAGGCCAAACAATCATAACCTACTTGTGAACACGATAACGCGATTAGCTTTAATTCAACAAATTTTAAATTTGCAGGGCACATTCAGGACCCCTATAGGATGAACTCTATTGATTTTGGTTACCCCATGACCTTTCCTCTAGCACCACCATCAATTGCAGAATTGGTGTATCTCAAATACCTATTGTTTGAATCTTTGCAAATTCACTGTGCACATTCGTGACCCTTAGAGGAAGTGACCCCATGACCTTTCCTCTAGCGCCATCATCAGGCCAAATGTTCAGTATTAAAATTGGTGTATCTCCTTATTCGATTTCCACCAAACTTGACAAATATGTTTGCGTTACCATAGCAAGGAGGCCTGTCAAGTTCTGAGTCATTGGGCTTCATGGTGGCGCTA
>OMKL01069128.1:5344-17171 GCA_900302295.1 Parasudis fraserbrunneri | reverse complement strand
CCAAAATCACGGTATAGCATGACTTTGAGTGTATTATTGCTACTATACCACTGTTTTATCAACAATTTTATTAATAACAGACTCTTTTTTGCTGTTTTGCTGGTGTAGGATAGAAAAAAAACAGCAACAAAAGGAATTGCTAGGTTACGAGTGCATTATCATGAGACTTTGGCACACACTGGAATGTCGCTCAGCCAATTACAATGCAAGGTCTGAGCACCCATTTATGCAATCTGTTCACCACATCTTCTCTTTGGGTTGCTCATACACAGATGTGAGCACGCACACACACATACAGTATACAAGACACGAAACAACTTTTTTCCTCAGCTGGCACAATGAGTAGTTGATCCAGAATTTCACCAGCTAATTTAATCATTTCTTAGCAGCCACATTTGTATTTATGATATAAAAACAACAATTTTAACATGGCTTCTTTGACTGCTAAAGAGGTGTGTAGGATTGACAGACTTAAAGTACCAGCTACAACCAAAGTTTAGGTGGTGGCTAGTGTTAATTTCAGCAAGTGTGTGTGATCAGAGAGTTGAGTCAATGACAGAGAGACCATGTCAGCCAAATTTCCTTGTGTGAGCCTGATGGGACAAGACAGGTGAGGGACACCATAGCCGATGGGTGCCTGAGGGGTGGCTTGTTCTTTTACAAATAGAACCACCTCTGGTTTCTAGGCTCAGAGTGTGTGATCCTGTTAGATTGTGTGTGTGAGTGTTAGTGTGCTAGACAGACAAGTTGATGGGTTGTCATGTTCAGGCAGGCAGGTTGTTGATGGGACTATGTGTCTGTGTGTGTGTATACAGGATGTGTGTGTGCTGTATGTGTCGCATTCTGCTAAACCGTTGACATATCTCTGCCCTGTGGGGGAAAAAACACCTCTCATCCATCCAAACCTGGTTCAGATGGCATTTGCAAATAATTTTAATGTTTTAACCTGCTTGAAGTACTAGGTGGGTGGGGTTTACCATATTGGGCCAATGCCAGTACAGATTGTTTCAGGTGTGACATCAATGAATATAGGCTACATGGCCATAATACATTGTCTTTGAATTGTATTGTTCTATTTGGCAACCCCCCCAATTCTTGGTATTAAAACAAATACCAAGAATTATGTGCAATTTTGGCCCAGGTTGGTATCCTTCCTTCCTTCCTTCCCTCTGTCCTTCCTTCCTTCATTCTTTTGTTACTTACAGTACTGTATATACATCCATCCATCACTTTTCCAATCATCAGCTTAAAGCTTCTGTGGGAAAGATCTGGTTAACTTGCAAGAGGACATGTGATCTGTGATCATGGTCAAATGCACACAAATATGACCTTTATAACACTGAAACACTTCCAGTCTTGTGGTACATGTCTGAGATTACATTAAGAAATTAGTAAAATAAGCTGTTCTCATACCTTATTGTTGCCATTCTGTATTGTTTTTGTCCATCGTATTTCTCTGCTATAGCATCTTCCATGAGTGTGATTGACAACCGCGGTGGCCAATGAGGTGTGGGCCTTTCCATAAGAGCTTCCCTGATTGGCTGGAAGCCCAAGCCATGCAGAAACTTTCAGAAGGCATTACAGTACTCTGTATTGGGGCTATGATGGTTACTGAAATTCTCTCACATTATCCTACTAATCAGTGACAACCGTGTGCCAGAATTATTTTGTGCCAGACAAAGTGTGAATTAAAAGAAGTTACCTACTGCAGGTTTATTTTACCACTGTCTCTTTTCCTCTCCTCCCTCCCCTTCAGGTGGTGCTGAACCCCACTACCAATGGTCCCAAGCAGGCAGAGCTCCACAGGATGGTGGTCTCCAAGAGTAGCCAGGATGCCGAGCTGAAGATCAAACTGGCCGTACGCATGGACAAGCCCCCCAACATGAAGCACAGTGGGTAAGAAAGACAACTCTGTGATCATACAGTGTATACCTCCCAGGCTATACAAACTACACCTCCCAGGCTATACAAACTACACCTCCCAGGCTATACAAACTACACCTCCCAGGCTATACAAACTACACCTCCCAGGCTATACAAACTACACCTCCCAGGCTATACAAACTACACCTCCCAGGCTATACAAACTACACCTCCCAGGCTATACAAACTACACCTCCCAGGCTATACAAACTACACCTCCCAGGCTCTACAAACTACACCTCCCAGGCTATACAAACTACACATCCCAGGCTATACAAACTACACCTCCCAGGCTATACAAACTAAACCTCCCAGGCTATACATACTACACCTCCCAGCGTGTATATACTACAAATCCCAGGCCATACAAACTACAACTACCAGGCGACACACACAGACACATAGGAGGTAGAGTGGTCGTCTGGTAATCTGAAGGTTCCCGGTTCGATTCCGCCTCCTCCCGGCAGCGTGTCGAAGTGTCCCTGAGTAAGACACTTAACCCCCAACTGCTCCCGATGAGCAGGTTGGCACCTTGCATGGTTGCCTCCACCGTCGGTGTGTGAATGTGTGAGTGAATGGGTGAATGTGAGGCATAAGTTGTAAAGCACTTTGGATAAAAGCGCTATATAAATGCAGTCCATTTACCATTGACAATGAATGTAGCACTGATTTTGTGGGCCCATAGAATGGTTGTGTGAGCTCTTAAACAAAAATTAGGTTTAAAATCTGGTTCAGAGTGTCAGCAATGCTAGAATATAAACCTCATTCAGGTGGGATAACTCAACGTAACATTTTATGGTCCACAAAGTCAGTGCCCCATTCACTGTCTATGGAGCAGCCTCAGACTTAACATCCGGGTGACATCACAAATTTAAGGATTCCCTTTTTGATTTCTAGTTTTAGGAGAGAGCAGTGGATGTTCACAAATATTGAACTGGACTGAACTGTCCTGCCGCGCAGGAACAACATTATGTGAATTCTTAAAATGGGTGGCATTCCCCTTTAAAAGGCATGCACATTTGGTTCGGCACCCTTGCTCTTGTGACAGGGTACTGACTGCAGCTAACCTTGGACCCACTGGCTCCAACACACGACCCCCCATGAAGTGTCATTTGCCTGTTTTGGGCAATTGATGCTGAACACCCAGTTGCGTCTCAATGATATAGGTACTGATACTAGCCTATATATGTTAACAGTAGCACATGTGTAACCTATAAATAATATTTTACAGCACTGACTTCTCACAGTCTTCCCATAACATTTGCTCTAAGCAATGCGAGGTGTACATTCACGTTTGAACATCCACATGCATGTGAGTGTGCCTTGCTGTACATTGATTAAGTAGTCTTAGTCACTTGAGACTGTACAGGGAATTCCACTGCCTTCTAAAAAGAGACCAGCGCATAGCTAGAGGGTGAACATTTATCAACTGTATTTTTTACTCTCAAACAATTTGTTGATTTCATCACCAGCAACAAAAAGAACAGTGACACTTGACTCAGGCATTCAACGCTGCAAGAAAGGAATAGGCTACTATAAGAGAGGTTGGACTGATTATTCATACTAAATTAGTTTTAATGCTAAAACAACAACAAATTCCTTAGACTTTGTACTTGGGTTTGAAAACAAGCCTAATTTGGCTTTTGAATATTCAAAGGCAAAGGTTTCAGAATTTAGAAATTAAAGGGATAGACTGAGGCTCACAGAAATCTACTTTGTTTGCGCTGTGGAGTAGATTTCAGTTGTCTTCAGTCAGATTGTACAGACAGGAGCTTGACCCCATTGACTTTGCACTGGTTTGTGGCTAACTAGCTGGAGCTAGTATGAGGAGCAGCATGGATTATGCTGAGAAAGGACCCTACTGACCAACATCATCATTGGTAAGGGGCAAATAGGGCTACGGTTCCAAAAATCAGAACTATCCCTTTAATCTCCTTTGTAGGGTCTTAGTGACCATAATATGTTGCCCTGTCAACTCTGTTACTGCTGTCAACCCTCTTACTGGAGTGTCAGCCCTTTCACTTGTAAGCATTTTCTTTTTAAAATATACATACCAGACATTACGTGCAAATAATCTGTTGATTCAGATATGTAGCATTAGAATAGGGCAACACTTAACATATTAACTTAATCATATTTTCAACTTTATCTTAAAAGAAAATGAAGAAGAGAGAATACGTAAACAGGTGACGTATTCACTGCAAAAACAAGACTAGGCAAGCCTAGTTAAGCCGGACCCGGCCATGACACACACATGCATGTTTCAACAATGGGGAGACAGTGGGTTATGGACATTCACTATTGTAGGCTGATCCTCCGGGTCCGGTAAGAAAATGATTAATTCACACTTTCTCAGCTTAGCAAATGGGTGTATAAAGGGGTATTTAATCATTGATGTAATGTTGGCTTTGTCCAGAATACTAGTTGAAAACAGGTTAAAACTTTCATTGTAGGCTATTATGGTAACAGGGTTGACATATACGTCTCATACTTTATGCACAATTTAGGCCAAAAATATATGAGTAAGTAATAAATAAGAAACACATACCCCAGGTTTCCATTACATTTTCCTGACAGGTGAGGTAGCCCTTCATCAGACAACAGGAAAATGTTTGAAAAATCACTTCATCCAAAATGTAAATATTGTGTAGAATCACCTTTCTACATTTTTATTTATTTATTGTGAAGCTACAACATAAGATGATTAATATTTCTACAGTATGAAAAAAAAACAACGAAATGCCCAATTCATTTGGGTTTTTCCACCAAACATTTAAAACAGATTCAACATAATGTACAAACAAAAGCAGTGTGTAAGACTGTATTCAAAACTGTATGATATATATTAGCTGCTCTATGATGTCTGTCATATACTGTATCTTCATGCCAAAATTATGGTACATAGGCTTAACCTACTGAATCATTGCCATTATATGTGATGGTTCAATTATATTATATTGAAGACAAACCATTTCCAACTATTTATAGTTTTGAGTGACTGTGATGCTATGGGCTTTTAAATGGCTATAGATTGAACCAGCTTAATATCACACAGAAAATGTTTTAGTCACAGAAGAATCTGTGTGGATGCCACAGGGATTCAGTGTAATAATCTTGATTGGACACTGCTGGGAGCTCCCAACCAACCTATTACAGACAAAATTACAATGTAGGCTACATTTATGCAATATTTATGCTATAAAATCAAAGTAATGCTTCCTTAGATATTGTATGCAATCAACAGCCATCCAAAACAAAATGGAGATGTAAGATGCAAATGTAAGACAAAAGAAAGTCCCTTTGAAAAATAATGGGATGAATATTATCTGTACTAAAAGTGCAATAATCCAACCTCCACCATCTTCCTTTCAATCAGAAGCTTGTGGATAAACTTCCATTCATGGCACGTTGTGGTATGTAAACGGTCTCCTTTTGGTCCATGGCCCAACCTACTTAGCTTTTACTGTAAAGTACAATATCTTGGAAAACAAAGTAGCGAACTATCCTTATGCAAGGTATCTGTATTATTACATGCTACCTTGTACTATAATCAACCCCTCCCCCCCCCCATTCTAGAGCCAACTCTGTTACAGTGTGCAATAAACCATGCCTACATTGGTTACCACCAATGAAATGGCTAATTAATAAACCATTATTAAAGCAAGAAGAGAAATTCAGGATTCAGAGTCTTTTCTCTCAAGCTGCATAGTCCTTTGGGCCTCTTATTCTTCTTCGCTTCTTGTCGCAGTATCATTTTTGACCGCTTGAAATTTTTGAGTGCTCAGCATTTGTTTTCGGGGTTTTTTCTTCAGTTGTCCTATATGGTTTCTCCCTCGCTCAAAAAGGAAGTGTGTCCATGAAAATTTTGTCCACTATGGGTGGCGGTGGAACAAGATCTTCCAGTTTAAGGTAAAAGATACGCTGGAGGCCCTGAGTGCATAATGTCCTGAGCTCAGGCAGCTTTCCAAGCAGTCTGGATAAATAATTGGGCCGAGACGAGTCAGAGGCGCAACCAGAAACGTGATCTTTGAGACAGGTGATGAGCTGGCTCTGTAAGTCCTCCACGCGTTTGGGCTCCTTAAGACCATGGCGGTCTATCGAGGAAAATAAGAAAAGATACATATTAAGTGTCATGGTAGGTTTAGTGGTGATAGGATGAGAGCGTGTGTTTTACCTTAATTTTATTTACCTACAGTTTTAATCAGGTAACTCGCATTGATCATAAAGATTGACTGAGGACATTCAGTTACAAATCTGCTGACAAATCTGACAATTTATGAAAGTAAGTGTTTCTCTGAAGAAACAAGAAAACAAGTAAAAAAACACTATTCTGGATAATATAGTCGTTTTAGCATGATGTCTCCATTAACAGTTTGGTAAACAGCAGGGCCATCCTGCACACTAGGCAGATCAGGCACTGCACTTAGGGCCCTTAATAGGGCCCCCAACTTTTTTATCTCAGTATGAGATATTTAGTAGTAATATTTAATCAAGGCCCTCTCAGTTATTTAATTGGTTGTAGGGATGTCAGTCAGCCAATCAGAGGGCCCCTCAAAACATCAATCATCATGTCAAACATAATTTCAACCGCCCAATCAGAGAACCCCCCGAACAGCAAAATGTTGAAATGGCTGTACCCCTTGGGTGCAGAGATCTGATTTAAGGTAAAACAGAATGGCCCCCAAATTATTTTTTGCCAAGGGCCCCCAGTAGTCTAAGGACAGTTCTGGTAAATAGGACATGGTGTGTAAGCCGTACAGCGTGGTGTGTGTAGGGCTTAATTTCTTACCAGTGATTATGACCAGGGTTGTGAGGCAGGAGAAGGAAGAGACATCTAGCTTCATGCGATGAAGGCTCTGAGAAAACTCCATGATGGAGTCTATCCAGTCACCAAAGCCTCGGACACACTGCTTCTTGTTAAGCACAACGCCATTACAAAATATGAGCTTGTCTGTCTCTGGATTGGACCTTCAATAAGAAAAAAGAAAAGACATGGACTTATGGATTTAGTCAGGGTATCAGGGATACTCCATGTTATTCATTGTATCTTCATGTTAATAAATGTTTACTGTTGTCTGGTAAGTAGTGTATGCAAAAGAAATTCTCTCATTCAGTTAATTCTCACCTGTACGCAAGCCGCAGGATGAAGAGTTCAACAAATGCAGATTCCAACAGCAGCTCCTGGTCCTCTGAGCAGAAATCAGAGAACCCTGGGATGCTCTCTGCCCACTTCCTGATGACCTCCATGGAGGCCGTGAGCAGGTCATAGAACTGTTTGATGTCGCCAGCATCCTCTTTCTGTGAGAGGTTGACGACAGTGTCCTGGTACTGAAAGTAAAGACAGAATTTTGGTATGGAATCATATCCTTTTCATTTACAGTATGGGTCACCTACAGCAAATGAAGGAACTTACAAAAAAAAAAAAAAATTAAAATAAAAAGCAAAAGGAAGATTTCCACTAGTTCTCACCTTAGAGTAATCCAGTTTCCCAATGCCAGGGTTTGAGTCAATGTGTGCCCTCACAAGAGAAGCAATCATGCTCACTGGAGACACAGCAGTTGTCAAGTTGTCCTGGACTACTTTAGGCTTTGAGGGCAGGCGACCTCTTCGTCCTTTAAGGCTATCTGTTCTCACAACTGAAAGAAAGGTTAAGGATGGAGGTGAATTTTAATATGAGGTTTGCCTGAGCTTTGTCATATCAACGATATTAATTGACTTCATTCGTTTTTAATATGAATTTGAGAAGGTTACCACTTGTGTAATGGGAAATAAATCCGTCATTATAATTAGAAAATATGTCATGTTAAGTTCTTAAGTTACTTGTGATGACAAGCTGGGATGGATAATATTCACAGTTGGAGCAGTGGAAAGGACCATACAGTACATGCGAGACAACACACTTAATATATAACGTGTTATTGTATCAGTTTAAGAGGGGGTTTTTTTCTTTCTTTTTTTTATAAAAAAAAAAAAGTTTGGGTAATCTATTTGTGGTGGGCCTGTTAGATATTGCAGTGGGCCTATGTATGGGAAACATTTTTGATCTATCAAGTGAGATGTACTGTCGATAAGATCTACCGAACTCACCTTCCTTTACCATGCCTACAGCTAGGCACTTCTGGAAACGACAGAACTGACAACGATTCCGCCGTCGCTTGTCTACGGGACAGTCCTTGTTGGCAAGGCACACATACTTGGAATTCTTCTGTACAGTACGCTGCAAAATACAAAAGAAAAAAGTCAAGCAAGGATATAAAACATTTGAATACATGAAAAAAAAAAATGTTTCCTTTTTAATGAAAATGTACCTGAAATGTGCCTCCCATATATTCTTATAAAGAAAGTAGTCAATTTAGTTGACAGAACAAATCTATTCACCTTGAAAAACCCTTTACATCCCTCGCAGGTGCGAACCCCGTAGTGCTGACAGGACGCATTGTCCCCACACACAGCACAGCGCCCTTCATTTCCATTGGGGCTTCTTGCTTTTGGTGACAAGTTCTCTTCTAGCTGGTCAGTCCCATCCAGGGTACCTGCTTGCTCCAATGTCATGGGGGGAAATGCCATGGGGGAGGGGTGCTGTTGGGTCAAAGTGAAGGGGTCCTGCTCTGCTAACTGGGGCTGAGCCTGGCCCAAAGGAGGCAAATCCTCTGCAGAGCCTGAGCCAAAGGTGAAGAAAGAGGGTGGCTGTGGTATTGCAGTCTTATCAGCTACCCAATATCCCGGCGAGGGAGAGTAGGGACCAAAGGCTGAATCCCAACCTGAAGCAGGCTGGCTCTGGAAGCCTGGGGTCGAAGGAGATGGGGCCGATGTGGGGCTGCCGAAATAGTCTGAACCGCCAGAGGACAAAGCTTCGTCGAGGTAACCCAGCGTAAATGTTCCAGGGTAGCAGCCATAAACCTGGAAGTCATCAAGCTTGAAAGGTGACTCCTGGCCTGATGGAAGCCCAACAGGGGCAGGCGCAGTGGTGATCTGACATGAGTAGGCATCAAAGTCACCAGTATAGGTGTCCACCAGGGAGGTGATGCTCGGCAGGGACGGAGCAGAGAGATGGTCCCGCTGGTTGCTCATGTCCATGGTCAACCTGGAGCTGAAGTCCAAACTGAGAAACTCTGAGTTGCAGAGGTTGTTCTCATATGGCTGAGGTTGCTGGGGGTGGACACAGGTCATTTCTCTGTGAGATCAATAAGACGTCATAAACAATATTAGATATTCAATATTATATCAGCACTACTGACAGGGTTTGGGTTTCTTTTTAACTGCTAGGTAAATCATCATAATTATTGATGCTCTGGGTTGCCTTTAAATTCCATGGAAGGGGCACCCCAGCAGAACGAGACACGTTTGGCCTCTATCTCTCTTATGACAGCGCATAAACTTAGCATCCCTTCAAGCTCTGGGAAAACCTGGAAAGTCGTCTCTCTCCTTGGTGGCCAAAATAGTCTTGACTGCATCAGTATATTACCTGGAAAACTTAGTAGCAAAAAACTCTGCTAGCCATGCCTCGAAAGTACAAGGGGTTGGATGTCAGAGCAAGGCACAATGCCAGTATGAAGGCTCAAATATAGAGAAGGAACATGGGGGTAACTTCCACATTGTAGAATTTTTCTGACATTGACCAGACATTATCTGAGCTTAAAATTCTACAATTGAATTAATGAACTTTAAGAGACCAAAATGAAAATGGCGAAAAATGTATTCCTGTAAAATAGCTATACTTTCAAATATTAATTTGCTATTTGCATATCTATGGAAAACCTGTCTTATATATCTGGTAGATAAGGCAAGAGGAGTAACCAGAGAATGGAGCACCTGTAGAAAACACAACTTCATCACAAACCTCTGCTTTTTCCACCAATGGCTGGTCACTTTTTCTTTAATATAAACTCTTTTTACAGTCACACTAATATTAGTATAAGTTTAATACCTGTTTAAAAGTCAGTGAAAGCAATAACATTTACATGTACTAAAGTAGCATTCATATTCATACTACTACTACTACTACTACTATTACTACTACCACTATTATTATTACTACTACTACTACTACTACTACCACTACTACTACAGAGCTACTGCATTAAAATAATATCAAACAAAAGATTTTGCGTACCTGTTTTGGTCTTTTACAAAGATTTAAACTGTCTGTAATCCAAAGGATAGCTCATCATCTCCGGTCTTTTAGTTGAAGTGCAGTCCCTCTGTTCTGATCTCGAGAAGACATTTATAGTATCATTTTATTGTATCCATTACGTCAGGATGAGGGTGGGGAGCTTTCCAGCCTATAGCCCAATCGTATTGCGCGTTCAAAGAATAGTCTTCTGATGACGCACGCTTTGGGATTCCGTTGACGCGCATACAGCAAAAGAACCGCAGCATTGTCTTCCCTACTCACAGACGATACAACCAACGCACGCACGCACACACACACACACACGCGCGCGCGCGCACAGCGAGATAAGCAAAACCGACCTTTGTAAAACAAAAAATAAAAATAAAGCATGGTAATGAAACGAAAGACCCTTGCCTCGAAATATGAGGACTCTTTCTATGGGACAAATAGTCACTCAGTCATAGCCCACTATAGCCAACTGATCAACAAGGCACAATGTTCTAAAATCAGTATAGGCTAAGGTAAATATAAACATATCAAAAATAATCTAAAAACAAAAAGTCTGGTTGGTTTTGTGATATGTAACATTTCTGTAACACACACATTTTGCAATGCATTTTTGAGAGTGGACAACTTTTAAAAAGATGATTGGGAGATCATCAGCTGTTCATGAGGCCTGCAACGATGCAGTCAACAAATATGAAGATAGCAAATATGGCAAATCGAAACACCAGTGCCTCTATAGTCTACAAATCTTGTCCTTCTGGGTGAGGTCCACAAGGTGAGGTAAAGTTAGAACCTGAGTGCTATGATGCAGGAGTCAAATCTTCAGATGTTTGCCGATAACATATATAGTTATTACAGCAAGGGGTCTACTCTCCAGGTCACTCACCCCAGGCTTTCAAGTATCACTATCTCTCCACTTGAAGTGGATTTCCCAAACTATGGTTAACCACCAGAGGCTCACTAAGGCTGTGCTACCTGTCCCTGAATGGCATCCAGAACACCATGGCCCCATGAGAGGAAAAGCTACTAACGAGCTGGTGAAAATGAGGAAGTAGGCTAAACAGGTCCAAGTTTGCATACTTGTTAGCTTGACAAGCTGAACGTGTAAAGGTGTAGTGACGAATGCGGAAGCGATGTATTTCCCATTACACTGGCACAACCAAACTATGTATTAATGAGGACA
The DNA here is from genome assembly GCA_900302295.1 of Parasudis fraserbrunneri. Classification (NCBI taxonomy): domain Eukaryota; kingdom Metazoa; phylum Chordata; class Actinopteri; order Aulopiformes; family Chlorophthalmidae; genus Parasudis; species Parasudis fraserbrunneri. The sequence goes on along the minus strand of OMKL01069128.1, from coordinate 5,946 downwards.
GAAAGTGTTGTCATTATTGCCTCTTCGGGGTCATTATTGTGTGAGTGACCGTGTGTTACATGTTTACCATGAGAATCAAGAGGAAATTCTTGGACTGCGTATGTCTTGGCTTTTGATCTGACCTATACTCTCCGAATCACCCTCCCATTCGTGGTGTTTTTGTGAATGACTCGGTACCTGTGATGTCATGCCAGCACCAGACGTTGGTTATTTGATCTGGGACAACATAGGCAGTAACTCTCGCATGACGAATATTACGCCATTTCTTTAATAGTTGGGATCCCTTATTTGCATCCACTCGGGATTTGAACTCCAATGAAAGAAAAAGTTGTTCCTGGAGGAAGATTAAGTCCTTGTTTAATCTGGTCAGAAACACGTCAATTTGGACCTATTGGAAGTAGCTATTGGTCTCAAGTATAATAGTCTAATAATCTATTTCAATACATGCATGTATTTCTGCATTTTGTTGATGTCATTAGAACATAATGCATGTGGTACTGATATGCAAAGGAAAGGGCTTCGATGGAATACTCATACTAGTGAAAGCCCCCCCCCCCCCCCCCACCCACCACCACCCACACACACACACATATACAGGAAAA
>OMKL01069088.1:5389-26969 GCA_900302295.1 Parasudis fraserbrunneri | reverse complement strand
CATGTTTACAGATCTATTCAATTAAATATCCCTCTATTGAGTCTGTTCAGGCATGTTTACAAATCTATTCAATTAAATATCCCTCTATTGAGTCTGTGTTCAGGCATGTTTACAAATCTATTCAATTAAATATCCCTCTATTGAGTCTGTGTTCAGGCATGTTTACAAATCTATTCAATTAAATATCCCTCTATTGAGTCTGTTCAGGCATGTTTACAAATCTATTCAATTAAATATCCCTCTATTGAGTCTGTGTTCAGGCATGTTTACAAATCTATTCAATTAAATATGCCTCTATTGAGTCTGTTCAGGCATGTTTACAAATCTATTCCAAAGTCGAAGCATCTCACATTTGTGTCTGTTATTTGGAGGTTCCCATCACACATCTCCACTTACAGCCAGAACATGCGTGAATTTATGAACCTCCAGAAACAAATCGAATGCCTCTGTATTGAATTGTGTCACAATTTGCATGTTCATGAAAACCCCAGACACCAGAAGCATAGTCAGAAACAGGACACACACCAGACTTGTTGAGTTGTGTAAGTATTGAATCGTAGTTCTTTACAGGCTTTAAGGCTGTTCAGTACTGACCCCGGTGCGCTACCAGCTGAAACCTTCCTTGAAGGTCAGATGTTGGAAAATTAAGTGTTTCTGATTCTGAAATCTGCTTGGAGTGTCCTTGGTAAACATATTAACAATGACACCACTTGAGAGAAGATCTGTCATTCACCCAGAGGCCATATTTCATCCATGTTATAATGTTTATAATGCAATTACATTTTGGATAGAGAGTTGGGAGCATTTACAGATACATGGGAAATTCAGTCTGAAATCTGTGACATTATTTCTTTCATTTCCTTTTTCAGTCTGAGGTCTCTAGTGTGAGCTGTCTGAATCACTAAAATGCAATTCTTTGGTCTGCGTAGGTTGTGCTTGGTTTCACGGCTTTCTTCTTATTGATGCCTGACACTTAGTGGTACATTTCAGAGGTGCACTCGTCCTGTCCATTTTGCATCATAATGGTGTGACAGTGTTTGTCGATTTGTTCTACTTCAAAGGCAACTTTTACTTATCATCAGTTAAGGTCCAACCATGCTTGAATTCTTCAGTCAGAATACTGAATACGACTTGAACACTGAGGCACGACTGGAGAACAATACACTGGGACTAGTCATCGGTCACATTAGGATTCTGTGGGTATTAAGCTGCTTTGGCTTTGTGTCAACTCTGGCAGAGGGTGTCGACTGCTGATGTCGTTTCATCTGTCGTCTCCAGAATAGAGTGTTGAGGATCAATTCTACAGTCTGAACTTTAAGCACTTTGTTATGACTTAGCATCAGCTGCGTGTGTGTGTGTGTGTGTGAATTCATGTGTTTGAAATAAAGGGCAATGCCACCCAAGTTCAAGTTTATTGTCATATGTATTGAAAATATAGCCAGTGCATTTTCATACAATGAAAGGCTTGTGCCCTGACTACTCTGGACAATATACCGGTACAACATATACAACAAAATATACAATATACAATCAATATATGAACAGAATGTTGAATACGTGTGCAGTCACCCTATATACACATATAAACATACAGTAAACCTACATACAGTATCCTACAATAATCACATATCAATATAGCAGTCAACCTGTATTGGGAGTAAAAAAAACCCACATTAAAATCAATACAAAATAGGGAGTACAAAAGTGTCTACTTGTGTCTGTGCCCCAATGGCTGGTTAATGAGTCTTACTGCCTGCGGATAAAAGCTATCATTAAAATGAGTAGTGTGTGCTTTAATACTGTGAAGCTGCAGTAGTTTGCTATTATTCTGGAAGCTTTAAGCTGTTTCAGGTCTATGGCGGACAGGTTACCAAACCACACTAACAAGCCTCCAGTGAGAATACTCTCGATGGTGCCACAGTAGAAATTTACCAAGATTTCTGTGAACATGGCAAACTTTTTAAGACATCTGAGAAAGAAAAGTCTTTGTTGTGCCTTCTTTAATATGCACTTGGTGTTATCGGACCAAGTAGGAGATTCAGAGATCTGGATACCTTTGAAATAGACAACAATCTCAGCAGCTGCACCATCGACAGTTACTGGAATGTGGGTGACCTTCTCCCTCCTAAAATCTATAATGATCTCTTTAGTTTTGTCCAGACTGAGAGAGAGGTTGTTATCTGAACACCACAGGGACAGCTCCCTCAACTCCATCCTCCATAGGCGCCCTCATTGTCACAGATAAGACCAATCCCTTTGCCGTTGTCAGAAAACAATATGGTTATTGTGGTGTTTAGCAACACAGTCATGTGTAAATAAGCTATAGAGTAAAGGGCTGAGGCAGCATCCCTGAGGTGCACCTGTATTTAGGATCATAGTCGATGAATGGCTTGTTCCCAGTCTCACCATTTGTAGTCTACCAGTTAAAAAAAGATATAAATGGCTGAAGAACAAAACCTCCTATCTGCATAATTTTCTGATTGGCGGATTTCATTTTGGATGATGAGAACAAGGAAGGCTGCTCCTATTCAGTCTGTCTGCAAAAAAGTGAATTTTAGAACAGATAGGAGATTTTGTTCTTCGGCCATCGATATAGCCAAGCACAGATTGAGTCACATAAACCCTGAGTTTACAACCAGCAGCTTCGCTGACACAATAGTGTTGAATGCAGAGCTATGCATCTACTGTATGAACAACATTCTGGCATAGGTGTTCCATCCACACATCTATTTGACTGGTACTGGAGGTAAACTGAAGTGGGTCAAGAGTGGCAGGTATGTTAATGCATATAACTGTTTTTAAACCCATGTTAAGAATTCACATATGTTCTTTCTGTGCCCAAGGGTAGTGCATTCAGTATATGTGAACATGCACCACTCTCTCCTAAAGCTAGGAATTAGAGAATCAGAGCAATGAATGGGGTGTTTGTGTGAGCTCTTACATACAAATGAGGTTTTAAGTCTGGTTCAGACCTTCTAGCGATGCTAGAATATAAGCCTCATTTGGGTGTAAGAGCTCACACAAACATTTTAGGGCCTCATAAAGCCAGAGCCCCATTCATTGTCTATGGAGCAGCCTCAAATTTTACATTCCAGCTACATCACTGGGGGCGACAGCGGCTCAGAAGGTGGAAAGGTCATCTGGTAATCTGAAGGTTCCAGGTTCCCAGTTCGATCCTGTGTGTTGAAGTGTCCTTGAGCAAGACACTTAAGCCCTACCTGCTCCCAACGAGGTGACTGTGACTGTGAGGCATAAGTTGTAAAGCGCTTTGGATAAAAGCACTATATAAATGCAGTCCATTCACCATCACTGATTGGAGAGTTCTCTTTCTGATTTCTAGCTTTAGGGGAGAGTGGTGCGTGTTCACAAATACCGACTGACCTGTCCTGGGGCACAGGAAGAACATATGTCAATTCTTAAAATGGGTGGCATTCCCCTTTAATGACGGGACATTGGGTCCTAGTACCTGCTCAGTGGTGTGTGTGTCTGTGTATGTCTGTGCGTGTCTGTGTGCACTAAAATCAAATAAAGCTCAACCATTTTAATAGGCCACAAAGTCAGTCTTGATGACATCACAGCTCAGGGCCTGAATTCGTTCCCTGGTTTTTATGGTAGCTTTAGGAGAAAGTTATGATGTCATGATGACCAACAATGTTGATACAACTATCTAAGATGGCAGCTGTGAAGGATTTTCTCTTTTGTTTGTTTGTTTGTTTGTTTGCTTTGCGTGTTTGCAGAGCTCTTAAGTTCTGTGGCCCAGGAGGACCTCCCCATGTGAAGCTTGTCATCGAGTGGGAGCACAAGATCAAAGACTGGTGAGCATCATACACACACACACACACACACACACACATACACACAAAGGAGCAGCGGTCTGGGGCAGCGGAGGTGTAACGGTTAGAGAAGTGGGCTTATGACCAGAAGGTCGTTGTTTCGATCTCCCGGACCGGCAGGAAAAATCGGGGTGGGGAAGTGAATGAATAACGCTCTCCCGTCCCTCAATACCAACTGCTGAAGTGCCCTTGAGCAAGGCACTTAACCCCAAACTGCTTCAGTGGACCTGCTCAGTGGCCAACAGTGTCAGACTGTGGTTGTACTGGGCAGCTCCCAGGTGTGAATGTATGTAACTGTGTGAGTGTGAAGCAGGGCGTGGCTGAAAAAGAGCATCTGTGCTCAGCGAACCTACCCTGGGTAAGTAAAGGTGAAAAAAAAAACACAAATACACATGCAGATACTGATATTTAAATGATGGTGCATGTGGATTAGATCAGTAACCTTTTTCATGTGCATAACAGCATGTAAATGAGTGTGTGCGTGTGTGTGTGTGTGTGTGCGTGTGTGTGTGTGTGTGTGTGTGTGTGTGTGTGTGTGTGTGTGTGTGGGTGTGTGTGTGTGCGTGTGCTCCAGTCTGTTTGGCAGCATCCAGGAGGAGGTGGTGAAGGATGCTGAGAGTGTCAGAAACCAGCAGCAACAGCACCTGCAGCAGCACAGCTGTACCCTGGACGAGTGCTTCCAACTCTATACCAAAGAAGAACAGGTAACATGACTAGCAAATACTGACCCCTTCTGACCGTATCCTCAGTATCCTACCTCAGACACCTTGAATCCAATTTTGCCTTTTTCTTGTGTAACGGACAGCTAACACTATCACTCTCAAGCAGAAAAGGTTTCATTAGTCTAGGATAAAAACATGAATGTCAGTGGGAAAATCTACCACATTTTCTCAATTCCTGAAAACCCCCCCCGACATTTTGGAGATTCAGCACAAGTATGCTCCAGGAGACTGATGGCAACTCCTCTAATTGCACTTTTTGGCCTTGCTCTAACTAAAAGAAAAAGAAAGAAAACAAGGACACTTGCCAGCCATGCAAATGTAAACACACAACTAATTAACAATATGACTCAGGGGCACCGCTGCTCATTTGTAAGTACACCGTTAACTCATTGATTCAGGCTCGTAATCGGATTACTTATGCGTTTAGCTTAGAGAGTAATAGAATGACAGGTTAGGCTATAAACTTGCAGATACACAGACAACTGAATTTGAGTTTAGTAGAGAATTGGTATTGAAATACCTACTAGATAGATATTAATTTGCATCGATTCCCAAATATGCCACATTAACGATCAAGGCTGACGGTACTCTCTGAACAGGGTTGATGAGGGCAGCGAGGAAGAAAAGGGGTTTGATGACGAGAGTCCTTGGTTCGGTCTGTCTCTCGGGGGACCGGCCGGTCCAGTTCTTCTGAAAAGTGTTACAACAGTCAGTATCTTTGCGAGAATCTTTGGGTCTCAACCAGGTATCGAGTGGAGGTTGAGATAGGTCTCCTTGGTTCACACAGTTTCGACAGGAAAGTTTAATGGTGACTTAACCAAGTTCAGGCAACAAGTGGTTTAGTTATGTGCAGTTTGAGTCAATCCAGCAGAGCCAGGTTGTCAGGCAATCCCACTGCAGCAGCCACAGATTTGAATACACAGCGATATTATTTCCCAGCTGTCCATCTCTCAAGGTAATGCCAACGTACAGCTCAAGGCTAGCCTCCTATCCCACTGAATTAATTATGCATAACCTTCTTTTGGTTATAAAATCTGTTCAGAGCACCACACGTTAAAACGGTTTGTGGCATATTTCTTGTCATTACATAGACACCTAATGCCAGTAAACTGAGAATAAACTAATATCAGAACAAAGCAATATCATAAACCACCCTTTCGATACATTCACAGCTTATAAAAACACAGTACATTCTCAGAATAGTTCCACCAGTTTGAAAAAGTTCATGCATTGTTTTCCCATATTAAAATTTAAGTCTTAATTAATAATGAAGATATAATCCTGCTTCAGCAGAGGCAGTGGCCACTTTTATTTGACCTGTGTTCAGTATTGTTTTGTGAAAATAGTCTGCTACTACCGAAAGGCTAGTCTACTGCCTGCTACTAGCGTCTCACTAGCGAAAATAAAATGAGATTAAGATGTCCGGTGTTTTTTTCAAATTAAAAGCTATATTTGTTTCAAAATAAAAGTGGCAACTTCCGGTTTTACAATCACATCATCCAATTACGAGTATTGAAGTATATTTTACGGATATGGATGCGATTCAGATTATCATGTGATCGGCCCACCCCTAATAAAATATGTTCTACAACACTTAACATTCATGGTGTCTTATCTACCGGAGAAAAGGAGTTCAACCTAAGTGGTCAAAAGAGGCTGTCTTATATCATGGAGGACAGTTTTATGTCAATTTAATCCAATGAACTGCACGTACTTTGTACAACCTGGGACACTGAAAGGAGTATCTGTCCCCAAACTCAGTCTTCATTCACTGCATTCATCAGTGCCATAAGGAATTCTGGTGTCAAATAGTCTCTTACAGGGGGTAATACACGTGTGCAGTCTTGTACATGCGTGCATGTGTGTGTGTGTGTGTGGAGAGACAGAGAGGGAGAGAGATGTGTGTGTGTGTGTGTGTGTGTGTGTGTGTGTGTGTGTAAGGTGAGAAAGAGGGGAGCAACCCCCTCTCTGGCAAGGTGTCCCTGCTGCTGTCCTGGAATGCTCCTTGATGCTATCGAATCTCCTTTTGGGCATGTGTCTTTATTCACACTGCATTCCCCCCCCCTTCCACGTGGCGAGTCTGGACGAAGTCCTGTGAGGAGGCATGTCGAACAAAAAACCCTATTAAGGAAACCTATGGTACTATTCACTGGAATGCAGGCTAGGAAAAATCCTGACAATGTCTACTATAAATGTCTATGATACTTCTACACTTGTCAGTATTATAATTTCTTATTTTTTTGTTGTTAAGACCATATACTGGTAAATACAAAGGTAATAAAAGTGAGTATCACACTACATACTTTCCTGCCTCTCTAGTCGGCTTTTACTAAAGAGTTAGAAGTTAGGGTTGCCAACTGTCTGAAGGGAACACAGAAACTTTTTTGGGTGTGTTTTGCTGTGCTGTGTACTTTTTTAGGTTTAAATTCTGGTTCAGACCTTCTAGAAATGCTAGAATATAAATCTGATTTGGATGTAATAGCTCACACAAACATTTTATGGCTTAAAATCAGAGCCCCATTAATTGTCTATGGAGCAGCCCCAGATTTTACATCCCAGTTTACATCACTGGTTGGAGGGTTCTCTTTCTCTGATTTCTAGCTTTAGGGGAGAGTGGTTTATGTTCATAAATACTTACTGAACTGTCGTGGGGCACAGGAAGAACATGATGTGAATTCTTAAAATGGTGGCATTCCTCTTTAACTGAAAGACGTTATGATTTAAACTTATTTTGATTGACACAATACTGTATCTAACTAATTTATTGTCTCTGCTTCATAAAATACTGATTGATTGATTGATTGATTGGATGGTTGATTGATTGATTTATTGATTAATTGATTGATTGATTGCCTCCAGCTTGCCCCAGACGATGCATGGAAGTGCCCCCACTGTAAGCAGCTACAGCAGGGCATGGTGAAGATGAGTCTGTGGACTCTCCCTGACATCCTCATCCTCCATCTCAAACGCTTCAGACAGGTGAGCGCCTACTGCCTACTGCTCTGTGTATTTCTATTTGTTTGTTTCGCCATGAAAAATATTGGGTCATATTTTTGAAACTGTAACGTTAATATAATAATTTTCGGTGTAATGTTATATGTGGCTTTGTTTTGTTGGCACATTCATTTTAAGGCAAGGCACCCCAGTTGAAAATGGTGATTTTGGCTGGATAGGTACATTTTGAGATATTATCATATTTTGCCTCTACAACTACTGCAGTTTCATCCCTCCACACAAAACACGTTTTTCTTTACCTTATCTTGTAGATACTGCCACCAAATTTGACATGGTGCTTCCTAACAAAAATAGCTGGTAATTTCCAGAATCTTCTTTTTTTTATATATATATATATATATATATATATATATATATATATATATATATATATATATATATATATATATATATATCTTTTGTCATTTCCATTTTATGGGGTATTTTATGTGAAAAAATTGTGAGAAGTTTTTCGCTCTATACGTAGCTTTTTTTTTTATATCTCATGATAGAAACAAACATATAAATTACCAACTATTTAATTATTCATCACATTGAAACAGAAACATTTATTCTGACTTAATCCACTAAGAGAAAAGTGTTCTAACATGCAAATGTAAGCATTTCTTATTAGTATTAGCTATTCTAAGTATGTTAAAAAAAATAAAGGTCATAATTCAAAATATTATTTATTTTCTGTCTATATTCATTGTGTAAAGTTTCTTTCAGATAGGATGAACAGATTTTTTTTCCTATTCAATAATGCCATAAATAAAATAAAAACTGTAAACTAGCATTTCTTATGGGTGGATAATAATTCAGTTATTGCATTTGCCCAGCAGTGATAAGAGGACTCCTCGTCTTGTCTTGATCACAGTTCAATCAATGTAAATGAGAAAAAAATGCATGGCAACAAAAATGTTATATATCACAGGCTTAGTGAAGGGCATTGGGATAATAGACATTTCAAGTCTGTAAGCTGGCTAATATTGTGTCTGATATTAATAAACATTTGCACATATTTCATTTTCCTTTCAATTCCAGATGTTGAACAAGGAGATAGCAGAGCATTGTGCCTCTGCCAAGAAAGAAAGAAAAAAAGAAATAAGCATTGTGGCTTTAAATGGCATCTTCTTGCATATACATTTTAATTTTTCACTGTTGTGCTGATGCAACTTCCGCCCTTCTACCTCCCCTTAGGCCCATGTGTGTTTGTTACACCGGCAACTTGCATGACATTAGCCTCTTCCTGCATGTCTCCGGGTTTCACTGTGAAATTAGGTTAGGCGTCTACAAACCCAATTACCGTCTGATAGAAAGTGTCCGATGTGGCACTGCAGCTGTTAAAAGGTCAGGGCAGTGCCATTGATTCAGGTGGCCGTGATTAGATGCTGTAAGGAGATGAGTTTCATTTTTCAGGAGCTAGGCTGCCAGGATGTTGTTTTTGTGGACGGTGTTACCATACACACACGCCTTATGTTCCCAGAGGCGTTCGAGATGGTGCCTGTTTATCACAAGTGGATATCTGCAGGAGGGGAGTGCACCACTGTCAAGGAAGAAGATCATATGAATGCTACCAGGAAAGAGAGAAATGCTGTCAGACAGGTTATCTATCTCTCGCTGGGAGAATACCACAAATGTGTGTCATTCCTTTGTTAAACTCCCGTCAGACAGTTTAGATAGCAGTAAAATGGATTTAGTTCACCTCTTCTTTCAAGTGCCTTAGTGAAGGATTGACTGATATGAAATGAACCTCGCTTGAGTTGCTGAGACACTCTTAACTACAGTACATCTGATAGGCTACTATAGTTCACACTCCTACGTGGAGAGTTGGGCAACTTGTCACTGTTAAACAACTCTGCACCCTTTTATTTTTATTTTTTTCCCCTCAACATATTGAATACATATTCTATTAACTGTTCCCTCTATCTTTTTAAGTGTATTAGAAATATGAACGGAAAATGAGTTGAACTGCACATGGTAGGCAGTCCAGTTCTCAGATTGTGGTGAGTGAATAGTAATCAGCATTCTCTTCTACCATTTGTATTTGTCATGTCCTAAAAATAATAGATATATCCTTATGTATAGTCTCAAAAGTGCAATCATTTATATTTAAATAATAGCATGAACAGTGATCCACTCTCTCTATAAATATTACCAAGATATTACATGAATCGCCTGATAGGTGCAAAACTTGTAACACTACTGTAAATAAATAATGCCTTGAAGTTTGGGTAAGTACTGTAACCAGGTGACTTATATTCACATTAATAAAGTTTTCAGCAGCATTACCTTCACCATAATTCAGAGGGGAGGATCAATATCCTCTTTTTCCACAGTGATATAGCCTACTTTATCTCACTGACCACATAGGGGCTCCCTGCTATTGTGTAACTGAGAATGCCTGATGAATGAACAGCGACATTTAAAGGGGACATATTATGGGAAATGGGTTTTGCCTAGTCTTTGTATGGATTTGGCAGTCTAGGTGCTGGGGGAAAATGACTCCTTGTACTCCTTTAGCCAGGATTTGAAGTCTTTAGATTAACACGCCAAAACAAGCTTGAGCCAGGAACACTGGTTAGCTAATGTACTGCCCAGTTTGTAAAAGGCTTTTACTCTTGGGTGTGGGGTAGCTAGGCAGGGAAGGAAATAATTAATTTAAATCCACCAATAACGATGTGTTCAATACAAGAGAAGGGGTGATCGAATATAAATAATAAAACAATTATTTAGACTAGTTTCTTTGCAAAAAACTTAACATGTTCCACATATTCAAGGAAGTCATATAAAAAAGATACATAATATGTTCCCTTTATTGTAGTGTTCATTTTTGGCAAGCTGTGAGACAAATAAAATGTGGCAATGATGTTTGTTAACAAGCACTTTCATTAGACTGTTCATTGTGGTATAATTGTGTTGATTTTGAAAAATGCGGGGCCTGTCATTTTTTTTAGGGGATTTCTGTGATTAAAGTGTGAGAATATGTTAATGTTTCAAGCCTCAGTATTATTTGAAAGGAATAGTTAAAGACACTGCAAAAATGTTGCAATGGCAAAATTGGTCATCATCACACATAAACATTCACAGGGGGGCAAGTGCTCTATAACACTTAAACATTTCAAAACCTGACACACGATTGCCATTCTATTATCTGTAATACATTCTGAATAATTGTTCAATGCGTTCACAAAACCATATTTCAAGATAATCCACAAACTCCATAATAAAACCATGACCTAATTAACCGAAAGTTCTCTGTTGTTTTTACCATCATGTTCATCACGTTCAGCATTCCTGCTCCAGAAGTTCAACCACTTCCTCTCTTTTATTCCTCTGAGCCACTCTCAGAGCTGTGGATCCTGTTGAGTCCATCAGTTTTGAGTCTGCCCCGTTCAGGAGCAGGGCTTTGATGATGGGAACACAGCCATGCTGGGCAGCCAGGTGTAAGGGCGTGGCCTGGCCTTGGTTTACTGCATTGACGTCTGCATGATGCGAGATAAGCTGGAGGACACTGGGGAAATTAACACTGTTACACGCCAGATGTAGTGGCGTCCAACCCCCACTGTCCTCCACCACATTGGGGTCAGCTTTGGCTGCCAGGAGCTTGGCTACCACCTCCTCATGGCTGTGGTGGCAGGCGAGGTGGAGGGCAGTCCATCCATTTTCACCCCTCGCGTTCAGACAGGCACCCTGACTATCCAGACAGAGCACAGTGGTATTGTGGCCCCTGAGGGCTGCCAGGTGTATGGGTGTCCAGCCCTGGGGGGTCCTGGGGTCTGGACTGGCCCCGTTGGACAAAAGCTGCTGGCAGATGCCTGTGTGGCCCTTCAGAGCAGCCAAGTGTAGTGGGGTGTAGCCTCTGCTGTCCACGCTATTGACCTTTGCCCCACTTTGCACCAGGTGCCTGACAATCCTGTTGTGACCCTCCTCAGCTGACAGGTGTAAGGCAGTTGAAAGAGAGCAGTCAGTGGCATTGGGGTCTGCTCCCTGGGAGAGGAGGAGCTTGGTGATGCTGAGATGCTTATAGATACTGGCCAGGTGGAGCGGCGTTCTCCCTTGCACCTCCTGTTCCCCGATTGCCTCTTTTGACAACCGCGACAGCAAGAGCCGGACCACTCTTTCATGGCCATTCTGGCAGGCCAGATGGAGGGGCGTCCAACCTGCCTTTTCCCTGGTGTTTGCCACTGCTCCTTTGTTCATTAGTAGCTGGAGCACCTTGTTATCACCATTCTGAGCAGCGAAATGAAGCGGTGTCCACTGGTCCTCATCTGCCTGGGTTGCTGCTGCCCCATGCTCCAACAGCAAGGAGACGATGTCATGGAGGCTATGGAGCATAATGTAATTTTTAAAATACTGTATGTATTACCATAGCCAGAAAATTAGGTTGTGTCATTGTGACGTCTTGACTTTGAATGTTAATTTATTTTCCTCCAACAAGTACTTGACACATTATGGAAAGAGTTTCAACATCTATGCTTCAGCTACCCTAAAAATGACATGATAGCACAGGATAACTCTGATTGGGAACAAAATCTTTTGATCCAGTATTGAAGAAGTCTTGCTCTGTAATCCTGTGAGGGGTGTGGCAGTTGTTGTAGGAGGAAAATAAAGGAAGAGAGTGAATGTAAATCAATAATGAGAAATAAATAATAAAGAAAAATAATAACTAAAAGTCATATCAAAATGTACATTTGAATAAAAAGCTTGGAGGTACTATGATATGGTCCTTGAACAGATCCCAATAGAGTTAAGCACAGTAGAATAAGGTTATTTCACATCCAGAAACTGATACTTTGTAGGGTCACCTTATAAGAATTTGCAGATATTGTTGGCTACTCCTAAACAAATTAAAACAGCCAGCTATGAATAGGTCATCCTTTATATGTGACCTTACTATATATGGTTTCTCGCATGTTTCTTTAATTGGCAGATGGAGTCAGTTATTCTACCAGACCTTTGCAGAACAGCAATGATGAGAGGAGTGTAACCTCTGGCACTGGGACAGTTGATGTTAGCTCCCAGACTCAAGACACGCCGGACACTGTCTGTGTCTCCACTGGCTACGGTGTGGTGGAGGAGACTGTTGTTATCTGAAAACAGCACTGATGTATGTTCTTTTTTCACAGACCGTCTGAAACTTTCAAAATCTTTCTTTGACAGAAGAAAGAGAAGGCCATCCTTTCCATGCTTATCACCTGTGAGACAATAAATGGAAATTATTTGAGATACGATCTCTACATTACAGCAGGGACTGTGGTCATATAGGGTAAAGGCATGCACAGGTTGAACTCCAACACAAAACGAATGGCAAACTTATTTTCTGAAAATGCTCGTTTCCATCAATTTGGGTCCACTGCATATGTTACAATACTACACTGTGAATTGCAATATAATAATGGTATTAATGTCAGATTGTTGACTGCTTTGAAATGAATGAATGCATATTGGAAGTTGTTGTGGCTGTTTGTTGTAAATGTTGCCAGTAATATATGAATCACAAAGAATCCATGAAAAACATGGAATTATGGCACTCCAAAAAAAAAGTGTTTGCACAAAATTTGTTTCAATACTATATAACTCATCTTGGCTTGCTCTGGGTGGATCAATAAATGTGTTATTAATGAATTCATGTTTTAACATTTCAGTGTTATTGGAACTGAGGAGCTATGTTTTTTTTTTGGCTTTTCCCTCTCTCTACTCGTCTGTTGGCTCTGCTTTTAAGTACTGCAAATATTGCTTTTTAAATGTCAACCTTGCAGGCTCTGAAACATAATGAAATTATGTCAAATCTCTCCCATTCCATGTACTTACCTGAGGGAAGGTCAGGCAACATAGGCAGAGCAATCTAAATGGAAAAAGAATGAAAATGCTAAAAGGTTATTAGCTGTAACATCAATCAGCATATGGTAAGTGGCCATTCAATAGACTGGTATCAATCAAGAGGTAAGTATGGGCAGTTTGGAACGGACATTGTACAGTCGCTATTTAATTAATTGATACAGTACAGAGTCCTGACTGTTGACATGCTAAAGACAACTGTGATTGAGGTAGGGCTTGAAACCGGTTCAAGGAACAAAAACGGATAAAGAATGGAATTCAATCAGGAATGGAAATGAACACGAGAACATAATTATAAACAGTGTTCTGGAACAAAAACATTATTTTGAAATACCGGTTAATAATGTTATTTTTCGGTCCCAAGCAAAAGCAGCTATTTATAGGATTTTGTTTTTTTACTGCTTTGTTATTGCTGGATCTAAACAAGTTTATGCTGACTAGTGAAGGCTTTACACTACTGAACATTTACCATTAATATTCGTTCATTGGGCTGAGGTTTGAGTACCAATTTTGCTATTCAGGAGGCATTGTTTGTTCTATTTCATTTTATTTGTTCTTCATTCATTCAACTTTTAACATTAGGGTCAATGTTTTCTGCTTTAAGAATGTGATAAAGTGTCGATGTCACACAGCCTACAGTATAACAACATGATCTTGATATTGGACAAATGCATACAGATCACATGCGCACACATAGCCTGCTCCTCTGCTCACTTTGAAGTGTTATGCTTGAGGTTATGCTTGGTTATGCTTGGCTACTTGATGGTTTGTCAAGCACAGTTATAGGTGAAAAATGTTTTCTCTGAAAACAGTGTGACAGGCTAATTCCCCAAAACTACTCAAGAGTGAAAATGGGTCCAAGGAAAGCTCTGCGGTGGCTAAGAACGTCATTAACCAAAATTATTTTTAGCTCCTAACCAGTTAGGGATCATTATTATGTGTCAGGAACATAAGAACAAAAACAATAAAAATATTTTTTTTATGTTCAGAATGGAAAATTAGAAAATCTTTTAGTTTTCAAGCCCTGGTTTGAAGTTGCGTTGACATTCATTAATTTGATTAAACATAATACAGCTGACTTGCAAAACAAAACAGGTGGCTCTTATTTCTTATGTGGATCCAGAGAGAAAGAGAGGGGAAGAAGGAGAAAGAGGGAGAAAAAGAGAAAAGTTGATGTTAGTAGATAAACAGAGAATAATCAAAGAATTACAATGTCCTCATACTATCAATTGTGATGCTAAATTCCCTTTGTGCTGACCTTCTGATTACGGAGAAGATGTGCACGTAGAAAACAGATATTAATGTGCAATCTTAAAGCAGCCAGCACAACCTACTTTATTGGTGGGGGGAGGCAGCCAGAGGCAGTCTGGTTTGTGTGGTTGGACCGCTCCTGGGACCTTTAGGACTTCACTCAGATACTCTGTTTTCCTCACAGTGTCTGCAAAGACAACAATATGCAAGGATTGCTCTCTTAGAAATAATTTTCATACAGTACATAAAACACAAATGACTACTTCCCCACGTATAAGAACATGTGCTGTTGTCTCTTTGACCTTTAATGACATTCACCATCTGCATTTGGGCTAAATATTCAACATTAAAGAAGCACTCCACTGAAAACCAGTGTCGATGTATTATGCACATATACTCTCATGCATATCCCCAAACTCAAAACAGTTGTTCACACATTTGTTTAGTTTGGCAGTTATTGAGAGTTAATGAGTTTGAATTAATTTGTGGGGGCAAGCTCCTGTCTGTACAAGCTGACTGAAGCTCACTGAAATTTACTCCACAGTGCACACAAAGTAGATTTCAGTGAGCTTCAGTCAGCTTGTACAGACATGAGCTTGTCCCCATTGACTTTGCATTAGTTTGTGGCTAAGTAGACAGAGCTAGTGCAGTATGAGGGACACAATGGGTTGTGCTGAGAAAGGACTCTACCGATTAACATCATCATTGGTAAATAAGAAATAGGGTTAGGGTTCAAAAATCCAGAGCTATCCCTTTAACTGGCCAGGCATCTACTGTAGCCTACTCTATTATTAATTCCCCATAATGCCTGGTCGTTACACTCATAGATCAAAACTAAAGGATACATCACATGGCAATATGACATTGCAATGCAACATCCAGCATTAGTTGTCAGAGATGAAAGAAAGGGAAGAAACCTGTCAGAGAACACTCCTCTAAAAGCTGCTCTTCAGAGGCAGAGATATTTCGGGCAAAACTGGCCGCCACAAATTACATGAGCCTCAGTGAATTCTGTGGAATATATAATGAACCACACTCATAATATCTTCACCTGCTTTTTGCAGGGAATCCTCCCTGAAATGCATATGCACAGATGAGAGGACAGCACTTTGCCTCGACCCAAGGAGATACTGCATGTCTAAGCCCATGCACTACTTTAGTAGATACCACACATTATGCGTGGTCTCAAAAGCGCGTCATCTGTGCTAGAAATTATGCACAAAAAGCTTTGTGAATCTGGCCCTCAGTGTTCGATAATTCTCATGCTTTGTTACTATACTATAGCTGTGAGGTCATATAGCCTATGTACATAATATTAATCTAAAAACGTTAAAACTTAAAATTTCCCTGTCCCACCTGACAGAGAGATGATTTCAATAATCACATCACTGTGGGCAGAAAATCAACGTCTATGGATAAATCACACAGATATGGTAATAATAGCATGAAATTGCTTTGTAACCTTGGACATCTGAATAGGTACTGTGTAGGAATACATACCGTGTGGCACTAATTTATATTCATTATCATGATTCCTTATGCCGTAATTGCTTGTATAACTAAGGTGACTTCCTGCCTCCTGTGTAAATGGTTTAATCACATCAGAGATTATTTGAATTTAACTATTCAACTCTGGTAAGGCATTACTCAGTGCAAAACGTATTGCATCTAACACTGAGCAGGTGACTACCCACTGGCCGTGAACATGATAATTGGAGACTAAGAGCCAAAAAGGGTTGTTTGTGTGTATGCTGTATGACCTCTGTGTGTGTGTGTGTGTGTGTGTGTGTGTGTGTGTGTGTGTGTGTGTGTGTGTGCGCGCATATGTGCATATGTGTATAACAGGTTGTAGAGGTGGCCTGCACTGTGCACAAAAAAAGTGTTGAAATCAATAGAAACAGGATACATGTTATGCTGAGAGGATATTTGCCTCTTTAAAGCGCATGTTGCATGTCAATAACGGATGTTGTGAGCAGATAAATTTTTGTGCTGAGCCCTGCTATCTATAGACAATAGATTATCACGATATGGAATATCTCCACAATCACAGCCATGTTAGTCATTGTTGTGTTGACTTATGCCTTTGTGCTATGCAAAGTTGTATCGTATTGATTACCAAGAAAAAATGTTCAAGTCCATTATCCATCTACTGGTCGTTGGGCCCGGGCATCCAAACAATGGCCCAGGTGTCAAAATGAAAGTTATTCTGATGTCTGTCAATGTTTTTTTAAACTACAGTATTGAGAAAAGATGAAGATTTCAAATGCAGGCTAGAACAAAGAAAAAAATCAACAAACACTCCGTTACAGCATCTGGGAAAGTCTTCTTATATCATAATTTAAATTGTGTGTCAAGTTGTAACGTCACATCAGGTGGCCGGGACTCAGGTCAGCCCAATATCGCTTCCTGGGTGGTACTGCAAGATATTACTAAGCTACTGTAACTGTTCTGTTATACTATTTTGGTTCTTAGTCTCTAAGAGGACTAGCTAATAGCCTAGTACCTGAGAACTGGGGCCTCCTCCTGTGCTCTTGATCCCAGCATTGCTGCATGATGCTGACCATCTGGTCACACTCGTGAGGTCTTTCCTCAGGTATCAGCCCCACATTGGGCCTCTTTCCTCCTGACACCTGGACCAGCACCGTGGTCATACAGCTCCCTGGGTCAGGGCAACAGACGGCAGGCCGACAGGTTTGACAAAGAACAACAAACAGAGTGTGACCTCAGAAATAGCCACGGTAGACATCTGGTGATGTTAATTATGTTTGATGTGGCCCCGTGGGGTAGCTCAATCAAGGCCTTATGGTGTTAATAGATCCCCACTGGTGTCAATCACGCTACTATGGTAACTGATTTCTAGATTTGATTGTCTGCTAAAGAGTATTGAACAATGTAGCCGAAAAGTGGCCTTAGTATTTCACCATATTGTTATGAAAGTGCCTGCAGCATGTATTGTATGGCCTATGGTAAACATCTGGTAGAATCATAAAAACATTATTACAGCTGGTTAATGATGAAGGTGAAGTGTTATGAACACAGTAAATTTGTACCTGCATATGGTTTCTGCTGTGTAATAATCTCCCACATCACAATGGCAAAGCTACATTGAATAGGAGCAGACAGGGAGTACTTTAATCCCTCTTTCTTTCTCTGTATGCACCCAATGCAGTTACTTCTACAGAGCATGATCAAAGCTACTGCTGACCCTATTGGAATATCAATTACTTGGAAAGACAATAATTCATGGAAATTACTGGTGAGTAAGATATCAGTCCCTCTTTCAAGGTTCAGTAGAAAACAAGCATCACTGTGAATACAAAAAGGAGAGGAAGAGGGTTTGAGAGGGTAAAAAGGAATTAAGATGAGTGAGAGGCAAGGGGAAAGACAGGAGAGAGCATGCATGTTAAAACAGTGAGGAGAGGGACAATTAGAGAAAGTAAAGAGTGTGCATAAGCATAAGTGGAAAAGAGTAAAAAAAAAACACACAAAAAAACAATGGAACAAGGTTACAGAGAGACTGAACACATGAGTGGTGACAGAGTGAGAAAACACAGAGATATTGACACTCTGATAACGGTGTGAGGACAGAATTTGCCCTTGGCAACTCACCTGTAAACGTCAAATGTAGTTCCGGGAGGCTCAGAACACTGGGTGAAGGCCTCTGGAGGAATGTAATTTATGTTCCCTCTCGCAGTCAGATGCTCCATGAACTTCCTCCTGTTCAGATCCTCCTCCCATTTTATTAAACCAAAATCTGAAATCTTTACAAGAAAGGAGCACACATCAGAGCCTATTAGTGCCCGTCATTAGCATGCATTACCCTGCACAGATTGTTCAAGTTAAAACATCCTATGGACATGGAATGGTTTTCCAGCTAAATCAGAAATGTCAAGAGATCCTTACTAAGCTGTTCAGACTCATTACATTCACATCAAGTCCCGCTTCACTCACCTTGACATGGAGGTGATCATCTAGCAATATATTTGACGTCTTGAGGTTGAGATGGAGTAAAGGTGGGTCCATGCTGTGGAGGAAATTCATGCCCATGGTGGCCTCATGAATCATCTGGAATTTTTTGGGCCACATCAAAATGTGACTGGCCAAGAGATTGTCCAAGGAGCCATTACTCATGTATTCCATCACCATGGCAGCTGGTTCATCACAGAGCCCATATATGGAGACAATATACTTGAATTTCACTTTGGTTATCTTGGAGATCTCCTCCATCATTCGCCTGTGAAACAAACAAACAAAATAAAAAACCTTGATGAGGGATAGGTGGGCTTGTTAGATAGGTGTTTTTACCTGGGGCAACTTGAATAGTTTCTTTTGTGTCACCTTAAGATTTATTGTTGTCCAATATTTATACAAGGACACACAGTGTCATAGATGTGAAGCAAACTCACCTTACACAAAGTGCAATGCCTGTGAGCCACCACTAGGGGCAGAGTGGCTAACAGTCAGTGAGTGAGTGAGTGAGTGAGTGAGTGAGTGAGTGAGACATTCAAAAGTATGGACATATTTGAAGATTAAATACTAATACTAATACTCACAGCAAGTGTCACTGTGACAGAGATACCTGTCCAACGAGACTGACAGCTATGACTTAAATGCATCAATCTTTGTGGCTACACACTCAAAGTGCTGCCATCTGGCACCTTTCAATGGATTTGCATGAAATTGGAGTGAATGTGATAAATCTGACACAACATGAATAGCACATCAGTCCACTAATTCTATGCAGTTTGTTGCTGATAGGTTAAAAAAAAAAAAAAAAAAGAGCGAAAGAGAGAAAGAGAAAGACAAATTTATAGAGCCAAATGAGCAGATAAACAGTATGAAGAGTTTTGAGATGATATAGCACAGGGTGTACAATATTTTCTGAATAATTGGGGTCATATTGCATATGGTCATGGGAAGCACAAAGCTCTAGTACAGCGTTTCCTGTCTCTTCATTAGCATCTCATAAGAAAACAGCACACACAAAAAAAAACCTTCACTGGGGCTTCAACTTCTAAATAAATTAAAATTGATATTCAGTGACACCAACAATGTCTATGTTTCACCTTGATGCATTGCTGTGAATTCCTACTGCAGAGTCGCCTCTATCTGGTTACCATATGTGATATAAAATGCATCATAGTTCTCATACCTCACCTGTAAAAGCTATTCGTATTCCGGCTTGTGTCAAAGCTTTTCAGGGCACATTGTTCCCGCCAGAGCTTCAGTTTGACCCGGTGCACCTGGCCAAATCTGCATTCCGCCACTTTAATCCAGTCAGCCTCGAAGTCGTCTTTTCTAAAGATCCTGAACTTCTCTGGGCCTCCATCAAGATTATCCATGAGGACAATGATCCTCTCCGACACGAGCCACAGACACCACACACACAGACAAACACACTTGCTCTCTAACCCCACACACAAACAGAGATTAACACCCGCACCAAAAATTATTAACTGCTCCACAAGAGCTCCCTGCCCAGAGTAGTTCAGACTGGGAGAGGAGGTGACATGCAGTAAAGAAACACCAGTTGTAGAACACACTTAACACAGGCAAGGCAATGGTAACTGGCTGGCTGACAGGCAGGTGGAGTCTGTACAAAACTAGGCTACCCTTTGATATATGGGAGGAGCTGTGACACAGAAACACAGAAATTGTTTGCATAGCAATGTCACAGGACCGGTTTCTAGCTAGCCAAGACTACCAACCTAGGAATGAGTTGTGAAGGTGAAACCTGATATTCAAGCCATATTCTGTACTCTATAATTCCCCATAATTCTCAGAATGATTTATGATCATCTAATTGTTAAACAGAGCTACTGGACAGGAATGTGTCACAATGACACCAAAAGATGATCAATCACAATACAGGCCAGTTGCATACAGTATGCTTCAATATGGTGGAAGTAATTTGTGCCTCTGTATATCAATGAACTGCTTACTGTGCCCTTAAGTAAATGTGCATTGGTGCTTTGCATACTAATAACAATAATAGAAATAACATGTTGAAATGGGCTGTCATGACCTTGACATTTGACCTTGACTGTGTGTTTCATAGGTTTAGGCTTCCAGTTTGTCTAATTTCTTTGGAGTTCATGTGGAAGGTCCTGGCAGTTCATTCAGATCCCTGTGTGTGACAAATTTCCTGTCTGGTCGGTTTTGGGACTTCATTTTGAGAACGTTTTAGAGAGGACTTGATGATTTGGATTAAAATTTGGATGACAGCTCATCTCTGTGAACATATAGAATATTTCAAATATTGAAATGTAATTTCTGAGAAAAATGGTCTAACCCTTAGACCAAGCAACACATACGTTAAGATTACTTCATAAATATAATAATAATAACAATAATAATAATAATAATAATAATAACAATAATAATAATAAGTATAATTATAATAATAATAATAACAGATTTGATTTAAAAGTGAGTTTCTCAGACTTTTATGTACAACACTTTTCATAAAATTAAAATTAAAATAAAACTCAGATATAAGATTAAAGATTAAAAGGTTAAAAGTGCTAAGGCAACTGGAGGGATAGTGCTACTCAGGACCCGTGCTGTGCTAGTTTTAAATGTGTTAAGAGTATCAGATCAACTTATGGTGGGGGAGAGGGTGTTCCACAGTTTGGGTGCAGAGGCAGAAAAAGCTCAGTCTCCAAGTTGAGTCACCTGGTGTGGGGGATGACGAGGAGATCATAGTCGGATGACTGGAGGCCACATGCAGAGGTGTAGGGGTGGAGACGGTTGGTTACGTAGGCGGGAAATGGTTTTGAGATGGAAGAAGGCAGACTTGGTGACTGACTTGACGTGTGGCTCAAAATTGAGGGTTGGGTTGAGCAAGACCGCCAGGTTCCTTACCTCTGAGGAGGGGCAGATGAAGCAGCCATTGATGGTGACGACAAACCTTTTTTTTTTTTTTTGAAGGAGGGTCTT
>OMKL01069002.1:9678-22597 GCA_900302295.1 Parasudis fraserbrunneri | reverse complement strand
TGTCTGTCTGTCTGTCTGTCTATCTATCTATCTATCTATCTATCTATCTATCTATCTATCTATCTATCTCACCATCCCTCTCACCATTTCTCTCAGCCTTGCACGCGATGGGGCAACCACTTCCTTTTCCCATGTTTCACTCATACCACACACACACACATACACACACACACACACACACACACACACACACACACACACACACACACACACGCATATTCCTTTAAAGCTCAGATCCGGAATTTATTTGGGCCATATAAATGTTGGGGATATTCACATGCATTCATTAAGGGTTTCTTAAAGGTAATCTTTTTGGAACTTTCTAAATCAGAGTACAGAGCTTTTTAACCCCAATGTTTACAAACATCACTAATATAAACAAACATATTACATCCCTAAAATAAAGCAAAAACAATTAGAAAATCATATTTAGGCTACCTGTTGTATAGTGTCTATCAAGAGCTCAGTCAATCAACTAGAAAATTACAATATGTCTCCATTCCTTTTTCTTTCTTTTAAAACATTTTTTTTTAAGTCGTGGGGCTACACTTATTTATTTATTTATTTTTACACTTGGATCAGGGATTGGGCCTTTAAACTGAGGGGATGTACTATAGTCTACACAGGCTGAAAATACGGATGTCTGTCAAGTAAGTGGATGTGGACAGAATGTTTCTCAGTACTATCCAGATGGCCAGTCAAGAGAATCTCCCACCATGTTCCTGAGGAATGACAGTGACACACTGAGAAGCAGGCAGGCAGAGGTTCACTGGGGAAGGCAGTGGAACACACTGTATAAATGTCCCGTTCTCAATAAATTGCCTGAGATATTTGACTCATATAACCAATCATGCTCATGGTACATATTATCTAGACTGGCAGTAGATAAAAAGTCATGGAAACAAAAAGGTGTCATGGTAGTTTGGTTATATTTTCAGTTTTACCGGTATTTGCTATTGTATAAATACTTAACCATGGTGTTAAAATTCATGAATCACCATGGTACCTTTGTATGGTTTTGCCATAGCATAATCCAATTTAAACCGTGATACTGATGGTATCATTTTTTGGTCACTACCATGATGGCAGTAACCAAAAAATAGTATGGAAATATCATGTTTTGTAAGGGTTGGAAGCCTGAGTCCTTCAGACGACAGTATTTCTATTTCTTCACTGCATGTGGTTACGTTTTCCAGGCGGTATATAAAAAGCACACACCGATGACCACCAATTAGCCAATACTTCATGAACATGCATAGAAAGCAGTTTTGGGAATTCACACAAAGACATGAGAGACCATGCTTGCTGTTCTATTAAGTATGACAGTGTGAGATCGGTGAGCTGTTCATAGATTAATTTCTAGCCTTATGATTGGTCCTGTGCAGATCAGACGCTGGCGTCACAGCGCATGTACGGTCAGACAAGGTGGACGCCAGCTGTCCCCCGGAGTGTGAACTGTTTGTCAGATACCTACTGTTCAAGTCCATGGGGTTTCTCCTCCTGTCAGCCAATGAAAAGATAAGCAGTGGCTCGGGTCCGTGCTGAGGGCAACACAATCCCTGCATGATTTCACTCAGCACTTCTGCAACACGGTAGATAGACAGTAAGTAGAAAGGTCCAATGCCAAGTGTACTTGCTTTAACGTTCAAAGGCTGGTATAGGCTAGTTGACTATGGCGAGGGAGGGTGTGACTTGGGGGGGTGGAAAAGGCGGCAGGGTTCCGAACCTCACACTTTGATCATGCATACTTACATACGCATACTTACATGTCTAAAGCTACTGGAATTTGGTGCAGAAAAGGTTATCCTTCACCTATACGACAGTGCGAACTGATTCAGTCTCTCACAGGTGAGATGTCAC
Organism: Parasudis fraserbrunneri; assembly: GCA_900302295.1. Classification (NCBI taxonomy): domain Eukaryota; kingdom Metazoa; phylum Chordata; class Actinopteri; order Aulopiformes; family Chlorophthalmidae; genus Parasudis; species Parasudis fraserbrunneri. Next base: position 20,737 of record OMKL01069002.1, on the reverse strand, counting down.
AGAGTCATAGTTAACACGTTGTACTCCGTTTCTGACTAGCTGGGCTTGTATTGGTTCCTCCTCTTTTTTCTTACTGGCCAAGTTCTTCAATAGGAAGTAGGTTTACCTTGAACCTTGAATGTGGTGCTCTCTCTACCCCTCCAATCCTGCTGAGCAGAGACCTTAAGTGACCATTTGTTCTGAAGTGGTCTGATGTGCAGCAGTGAGAGTAGTGGCTGCTGCACCTGATTTCTACTTATGTGACTGGCAGAATGGACAGAGGGGCTGTGTGGAGAGTTGCTGAAGCAACCACGAGAAGCCACTGGACAGGTGTGATGGCAACAAGAGCAACACTACAAGGCTGGGAGGTGGACTGTGCGCTTGTGTGTCAGTCCAGGCTGTGTGTCCTTGGAGACTGTTGAACTGAACCCATGACTGGAATCTGGGAATATGTGCACATGCAGCAATTAGCCATTTATTCCAAGTGGTTGAATGCCGAGCAGGAGCAAGGTTTTGTCAGAGGGATAAGTCCTGTAGGGATTTAAGAGGGTGAAACTTCAATAATGCCTCTACTTATCAATAAATAACATCCTTATTTATTGCAGCTTGTTCACGCTCTGCAACCTATTGACATTTGTATATAATGTGAACTGTTCCTCTGACCTGGTGGTCAGTACAGGGCATGAACCCCTATTGTTTGTTTGGTTTATTGGTTTAGCACGATTGATTTGCTGGAGAGTTAAGGATGCTACTCTATGTTGGTTCTCTGTAGTTTTACTTTTAGGATTAAGTATGCAGAGGAAGTAATTTTAGTTATTTTACTCAAGTACTGTACTTGAGTACAGTTTTGAGGTACATGTATTTAGTGGAAAATACTTAGTACTTTTGCACTAATTTTCAAAGCAAATATTCAACTTTTTACTCTATACTACATTTATTTGACACACGCAATTACTATTTGCTTTAGAATGAATGTTTTGCATAAATAAATGTGATTAAGTTCATACAAATTTTTATGTTGAGTCAGTCATTTTTTAAGGGCCTTCGCATTCCTCCCCCAGATCAGTTCTCCTAAATTAGGTTGGTGTTATTGTGCTTGCTACAAGCTTAATATTATGCCATATATGAGTTAAAGATGCACTAAGATTTTTGATCATTTGAATTAAGGACTGTGCAGACTCGTACATTTATGTGGAATAAACATGTAATTAAGTCTACACCCCCTCATTCCATCAGGGCCAGCAATGATGACCTTGTAGACTCAACTACTAAATATGTGCTTATTCCACATAATTGTACATTGTTGAGTCTACACTCTAAAAAATATCAGTTATGGCTCCATATTGGTATTTTTTTGCCCCCCCACCACCTTCGAAGTCACCCATCCCTGCATTAAAATATCAGTAATATCTTGAATCGATCTTGACGTGGACAAGTCTTTTGTCATTCCTTGGTCTTGACTGGGGTGGTCTTGAATCAACAACACTGGGCTTGCCCATTGTGACAGATCCAGGCAGACTCGAGTTCAAGGACACAGGCCCTGCCAAAGGAGGATGATGGATGCTCTCTTTCATGGGTTTGGACTTACAGTACTGGACTGATTCCACTTTAAATACATGGAAAATGTGGTGTTATGTTTGATTTTGATTTTTTTTTTATCATCTGTCATTTCTCTGTTACTTGACACCTCAGACATCGTTCAAGGCATAATGCGTGGTGTGAGATATGTAGGCCTATTTTAAAAGTCACATTCTTTCCCACTACTCATAAAATGCTAGCTACTTTGAAACTCCATCTAATAGCTTGATGCCAGACATCCTCATCATTGTGCAGCCATGTGTATTACATCATCCATTACTGCAAACTGAGTGGTGTCCATGATGTCCATGGTCTTTTTTTTTACAGAAAAAACATCCTTATTCGTTTCAGATAATAGATTAAACCGACAAGGAGATCCTGGATAAGTAATGCTTGAATCATTGCGCTCAGCAGGAACAATGTAATATGCATTGGAATTTTGCACATAGTCTATGAACCAAAAACTGCTCTTCAGAAGAATTCAGTTGCTTAGGAAACAGCTTTCCTGTATTAGCAAACGGGACTCCCTAAAAGCCAGACATCTCATGTATAAACCCACCCCTTACCTTAACCTCATTGGACCTCACGTCCCAACTTAACTGCCCATTGGACGTGATACATGACGTAGAACATGAGGTGCCTGGTTTTTTGTGAATCCCATTAGCAAACACACTACAACAGGAAACAAACATGGGCCCATTTAGAATGTTTATGAAAATGTGTTATAGGTTTCAACTTGACAATATAAACCTTCTAAATGGACTACATTTGATTTCCTGTCAGCTATTGATATTAGCACACACACTACAACAGGAAATAAACGTGGGCCCATTTAGAATGCTCATGTAAATGTGTTATAGATTTCAACTTGACAGCATAAACCTTGTGTGAGGAGGGAAATAAAGCCCAAAGTGAGTTGTGCTGTGTTGAAGCATTACTACTTGTACTGCTACTTAGCATATGTAAATTTAGTGAAATAATTCGAGCCGGAATGGACTGGTGATCATCATCTCGTCACACCCCCATATGTTGGCTACAACATATACACCCAAAACCTCTCCAACTAGTATGCCAGGTCTTGAACAGCAGATGTACTTTCTCTCCCTTTTGCCATAGTGTCTCTCTCTCTCTCTCTCTCACTTGCTCACTCCATGACCAGATAATGCTGCCAGACTGTCTGATTTTGCAAATATGATTACAAATTGAAATGCTGCTTAATTAGCCAGTTATGCAGTGAAATGACAAGGGATACTACACAGATACCATTTTTCCTCTCCTGATACTGATTCCGAGCACTGATCCTTTCCATATGCTGAACAATATAGACATAGACCATTACTTTAGGCTCAATGGACAAAATTATTGAGATATAGCCTAATCCATGTTTCTCTGTAAGAGAAAAAATGTGAATCTTTCTAAGAAAAGTAAGTTGCTTTGCTTTGATTTCTGGCATGTTACATGAGGCTCTTGGAATTTAATTTTAGAATTGGAGAACATCTCAGGCATACTGATACCCTATTTAAGCTTGGTATCAGCCCCATATCTGATATTGGCTCATCCCTAAAAAATTACTGTCATAAATAAGGCCCAGTAATTTAAAAGACCTTTTACGTTGCATTTAGCCTAATATTCACCACATTGCACACTAGTACCGGTACTATACATTAAACAGTGGGCTAATCCAGTTGCTTTGAAGTAGTGTTAATTCCAACTTCTTTTATTTTTACCCAGGGCAAACTGTAATGATGTAAAGGTACTACAGTCTTTCTTGAAAAGTGCACTTAATAATGGCAACAAGAGGATGTTTTTCTGCAAGTTTATAATAAGAAAATGTTGCCGTTTTGTGACTGCAATTTCTTACATCAATATCAGTGCAGTTTCTCTGTGCGAGTTTGTTCCACAGTAAAATGGCTGTTTGACCTGAATAAATATATTCCTCCTACATGCTGCCGCCAACAATCAGAATAATCATCAGAGCACCACCACACCACCACCCACTTCTGCCTCAAGGAATCCGGGGAAGATCAGAACTAAGGTGTCAATATCATCAGAATGCAGGAGTCAGGGTGAAGAATACATCTGCTAACAGAACCAGTAACTTGTGTTAGCTACAGCGCTATAGCAGTCTTTTACTGTGCTCCAAATAAAAGACTTAGGAAGTTAGGATGCATGCCTTCTCCAAATTATACATGTATTAACAACGGGGGTTGGCTGGCTATAGGTTTGAACAACATTTATAAATGTACTATAACATGATAAAAAATAATAATAATTAAAACAATTCATATGCATTTAAGAAAACAAAAAAGTATTTATCTTAACAAGCATCATGCTGTTTGTTCTGCAACATCTTCAAAGGAATTCATCTAGGACTATCATCACCAAGAATATCTCAAACTCCAGTGTTTGAAGTCATGGAAAGGACTGTTTGTTGCTATCCTGAGACAAGAGTGTTTACTCGTGTACTTCAACTTGATTACCATTCAAAGAGGCAGTCGCACAATTCTAATTCACTATGGAAACTTGACCTAAATTTTGTAAGGGGAACTATGCTTTGATGTTTCGAATTAGAATGTGGAACTTGTGTCCCTCCTTCAGTCGAAGGCAATATTATCAAACACGTTTTTTGGTTTATAGCTAAATTCTTAAAATCAAAGCTTTCAAAGTGCTCTGATGTATTTGATCACTTAGCCACATTTCAGGTGTTGACAGAGGACCCACTTTTAACTATAGTTGATAAAGGATTATAGAAAAAAAAGAGTGCTTGACGGGTACTGTAAATAATATGCTGTAGTGTGCTCTCAAGTCGTACAACCTGATAAGAAAGACAGAACCATATGTCAAAAATTCACTCCTCGCCGACGCATAATGCCATGCGACACTACATCACTCACATATCACTTGTTGTTTGTGTTTGTAAATCCAAACAGACTCTGATCCGATTTTTAAAAAACTGAGCACTCTGGCACAATGGGAACATTATTTAAAGGCTTTACTGACGGATCAGAGCAGATGGCTAATATGAAAAATGGAAGAAACTTTCACGTGATGTCCATCATGTTTTTGCTACTAAACAATGCAATGGCTTCCTGACCCTTTGCAAGTGCCATGAAGAGGATAATCTGGAGAACTTTTGTTTGTTGTTGTAAAAAAAGTCATTGTAAAAATAAGTCACAAAAATGTCACACACACACACAAAGTAATTTTTTACTTGATGGGGTCTTTAAAGGTATAATCTGTAATGGCGTCAAACAGCGACCACTAGGCAAAAGAGCCCTACTTGGCACAGCGCTTTGTTTACATTTCTTTGATTTGGTTTGATGTGCGGGTTGGATTTTAGTGGGTATAGGGGAGGTATTTGTATTGTTGGCCACATCTTACAGCCTGACGTATGGCTAGCAATAGTAACCCCTCCCGTATACCTCCTCAAATTCTATCCACAAAAAGTAAAAACAAAGAAATGTAAACAAAGTGCAGTACCAAGTGGGACTCTTTCACCTAGAGGTCACTGTTTGACGGCATTACAGATTTTACATTTCAAATATGTTTAATCACATTAAGATATAAAAATTAAGATACATTTTTATTGTCAACAAGGCAATTGAAATGTGTCTTTTTGCATATCCGTCTGAGTTACACATACACATAGTCCCCCAGACATGTGCATTTCTTCAGAGAGGTCAGAGTGCAGCACCCCTGGAGCAGTTTTGGGGTTCAGTGCCTTGCTCAAAGGGCACTTAGGCAGAGATAGTGGAAACCATAGATATAATGCCAGCCACAACTCACAGCTGGTATGCTCCCTCCTGTCTGTGCCTGGGTTTGAACCAGCGACTTTTCAGTTACTCTCGGTCTGCCTCTTTACCTCTAGGCCTGGAGGGCCAAAAGTATCACTGGAGGGACAACAGTATACAACATTTAAAGTTGCAATATATAAGATAGTTTTTTTTTAATAATTTTGCTCCAAAACATATCTTAACTTGACACATTGACTCATAGTCTACTGTGAGTGAGTTTCACTGACCAGCATAGAGATATGACCAGCAGTGCAGAGATATTCCATTCTAACGTTTCATAGTGAGGATCCACCTTCAAACCAATCAGAGAAGCTCAAAGGGAATTTTATTGGAATAAGCATAAAATGTAGTGGTTATTTAGTGGTTAGTCTACATGGTCCTTGTTGCTGGACTGTGTTGAATGAGTACCATGTAGATTCAACTACTAAAAGTGCTTATTCCAATGAAATTCCCATTGAGCTTCTCTCATTGGTTAGAAGGGAGAAGCTCGCTGTGAAACTTTAGAATAGAGTATCTCTACACTGCTGCTACACTGGTCAATGTAACTTGCTCACAGTAGATTCTGAGTCAATGTGTCCATGTTAAGATATGTTTTGGAGTTTTGTGCTAAAAAATCGTACACATTGTTTTTGTTTGATAGATTTTTTGCCAATTGATAGGTTGCTGTTGTATGGCTTTGGGACCAAAGTGCGTGGTTATGAATATCAGATTAGATTTACAAAGGCCCAGTGTTCTCAGCAGCTCTAAGCTTCTAAGCACGCGCACTTGGAGTAACCACCACTTGGCACCGTTGTGATTAGCAGAATTCACTGATTACACCAATCTCATCAGTACCTACAGTAGGTAGGGCCTATTCTTCCTGTCCCTATACTGTTTGAGACCTTTGTTCAACCAGGCTGTCATGTGCTGAGCGAGACTGTGAAGGAGGTTTTGTAGGTAACGCTGCCCATATGAAATCGGTCTACTTGAAGAATACTTACTGGGGAGTTTTAGAGCAGCCCCCTCCTTCATTTCAAATGATAAATTCTGTTTGGAATTTTGTCAGAGGAAAGCAACAGTTGTGATTGGAAGATCAAGAAAAGAGGGCAGAGTATGAGATAGGTCAATTGACATGATGACATGCCACAATTAACAGAATTTGTTGAATATGGTTAACTCTAAGAAAACATTAATTGTATGTACTTTCAAATTAAAATCATTACTCTGTCACAGGACATTTGGTTGCTTGGGATATTTGTAACATTTTCAATTTGATTGGTGGGAATTCAATATTTCCTCAAGTCATCTACTTGAAAATATCTCCCTGAATGTGATCTGGCTTTTATTGTTATTATTTTATTAAAATGTCCTTACAGCCCTACAGTATTTTTTCCAGGCAAAACCATCTGTAGACCTCACTGTAAGCAAATAGATAGCTTGTATTTTACTGCTCTCTAGAGTTTAATTATGTACACTACAACCTGTAACAGACTGCACACACAAGATGGACCTCTTGCACAGGGATGGCACAAACATTTTTACAACTCAGTGAGAAATAACACTGATTTTACTGTTTGGCCCTCCCGGTTATTCTAATGCCATTGCTCTGGATCAGTCAGCCACTTATATCAGGCCACATTCCAAAAACCTTGGGATGATATTTGACAGTTCTCAAGTTTGATAAACAGATCAGCTTGGTTGTGAAATCCTGTTTCTTTTAGGATTATTTCCCAAATCAGAACTTTTCTGTCCTTCTCAGACCTGGAAAGGGTTATTTATGCGTTAATATCCTCTACACTTGACAACTGTAACTGTCTCTAATTTGGTATTAATCAGGCTTTTATCTCCGGTTTACAACTTTCAAAATGGTGCAGCTAAAAAAAAAGGGACCACATTAATCTTTACACTGGCTCTCTGTTCATTTTAGGATTCAATTTTAAATTCTCCTGTTGGTTTTCAAAGCTCTGCATGGCCTTGCTCCTGGCTATATTTCCTCTTCTATTCTGCTACTTACGTTTTTATTTTCTTGTTCTTGTCTCTAGAAAGCACTTTGTTTTGTTTTTAAAACACGATACAAATAAACTTGAACAAGACTAAAGCTATCCTGTTTGATGTAGCATTCCATTGCACATGAAACCCAAGACAAACCCACTGCACATTCTGTTAGTAGCTATTCTGCTGGTATCATGACGTGCAGTGCACTTTTACGGTCTATCAGAGCACTAATTAGATATTGCCCAAATGGCGTGCACCAAAGAGGAGAATTGCACATTCCCTGTAACCGTTTGGACCTTTCGGCTTTCGGTTGTACGTCATCGTTATGTTGACGTGGGGATAGGTAAGCTAGCTAACCAGCCAGTAGCGAGTTCATTCTGAATGGTAGACTAGTACTCAATGCTAGATAGATTGTCGACTGTTTTGTAAACAGATTTAACTAAACCGTCAACGATGGCAGCTGCCTGGGAAGAAATTAGGCGCCTGGCTGCTGATTTCCAAAGAGCACAATTTGCTGACACAGTGCAAAGGTAATGCAATACATGCAAGACATTAGCCAAGACGCTAACTATATTTGCGTTCACTTTAGCTAACGATAGCTATCTGTAAGTATCGTGTGCGAGCCAACAGCTGTTAACTAGAAACTAACTTCATCTAGCTACATTGTCAAATGTTAATTTGAACCTTCCCCAGGTTATCGGAGAGAAACTGCATTGAAATTATTGCTAAGCTGGTTGAGGAAAAGAAACTTGATGTGGTGCACACTCTTGATGGAAAGGAGTACATCACCCCAGCACAGATCAGCAGAGAGATCCAAGATGAACTCCACGTCCATGGGGGTGAGTTTAAACTTGTCATTTATCAGCTTCAGACTCCAAAGATTAACATGCAATATGGCTGTCATCTGTGAGCAGGCTACCAAACAAAACACATGGCTTTGATATCAGCAGGTGTGATGGTGGATCTGATGAGCCTGTCGCAGTACAACCAATAACACGTTGGGACTGATCATGGAAGATTTGCTGAACTTAAGTCATTGCTTGTAGGGCAACATTGCCCTAGGAAATGTCTCAATGCTCTTACATTGATTTCTGTGCAACTTGTCACTCAGACAAAATGTTATTGTCCATCTTGTGTCTCGTGTGACTTTAGTTTGTGTTGGCAGTGCATGCAGGTACCCTGGCCTTGCCTAGCGAGGCAGACCGTACTCCAATACAGCAGGTGTAGGGTGTCTTGTTTGTCTAGGGTATAGGGATGCACTGATATGAAAACTATGGCCGATAACCAATAATACATTTTCTGTCAAGGCCGATAACCAACATGTACCGATATCAATATGGTGTGGTGGTCTGTATTTAAAAATAAATAAATTAAGAAAAGTTCCAACTGTAATTACATTTTATACATATTGATAGTAATAAGACATGAAACACAGTACAAAATAATCTGGAAAATATTCCCCCAATTTGATACTCGGTTTGGATCTCGGGCTGAAAAAGTTAGAAGAAGTTAAAGAACCCCTGCCCTAATAATAATAAATAAAGGTACAGAACAGTATCTGTCAATATTACCAAACTCACAGAGCCCCTTCTGCCACCAAAGCTTCATTTAACAGAGTTGGTGAGAGTCTGGTTTGGGCCAGGCTAACGTTGCCTTGTCATGTTCCCAAGTTTTCCGGTGTACCACAGCCCTGAAAGAACACATTGGCTAGCTATGCTATGCTTATCTATGCTAAGTTTAACTTATTATCTTTCCCTTTACTTCCATAGGTCGAGTCAACATCGTGGACCTCCAGCAGGTGAGTTTCAGTATGCTAAATTAGGTCTAGGCCAGTTGATATGTGACATATCCCCATGTTAAAGTATATAGAAAGCTGAACTGTAAATCAGTCCATAGCTGTTTTCATAATTCACAAACTATGCCAATAACGCATCATAATGTCTGTGCTATATGGGCAAATGCTTAAATTCAGACCTCCTGTTAATTTTGTCACAATCATGTCCAATACAGATTCTTAATGTGGACTGGGTCCATGTTGAAAACAGAGCAGGTGACATAGCAAGATGTGATAAAGGTGTCCAACTTGTGCTGGGACAACTCGTTGATGAGTAAGTGCAAAATGAGAGCTCTTTTAACTGAGCATTTGACAAGTGCTTTCTAGTTGCTGCTGTACAATACATAAATATCATGGTGCATTAGCTATGATTATTTATTAATTATAGATTTACAGATCATGAAGTCCTTTGCCTTTATAGTCGAAGGAGCTAGACCAAAGAAATATATAATCTCTTGTTCACCATTTTAAGAAGTATTTGATCTCTGTTGGGTATAGGAGCTACCTGGACCGTTTGGCGGAAGAAGTGAATGATAAGCTGCAAGAGGCTGGTTTGATGAGTATTTCAGAACTCTGTAAAACCTACGACCTTCCGGGGGATTTCTTGACTGAAGTGAGTATTCTGCAGCCTGGCCATTCCATGTCTTTTCAGTTTTCTGTATCTCAGCCAAGGTTAAACCCCCCAAATGCAATAAATGCAATAAATGATTCATCCTGTTGGATGCTCGATGCCTCTTGGCTCCCATAACTTCAACTTTCTCTCTGTGTTTGTCTTTTCTTGCTCACACAGCTCTTAGAAAAATAATAAAGCTATATACTACTTTTCCTACATATCTCAGGAGTTGTCAAAGCGCCAGGGGAAGCTGATCCAAGGCGAGATGGACCAGTACAACAGGGGTATCATATTTACTCCTGCATTTGTTGCTCGTCACAAGGCCCGCATAAGAGGACTTTTCAGTGCAGTCACTCGGTACGCTCCAAGTCTCTTTACGGCTTTGTTATCTATTATTTTCTGTTCTTTACTTAATACCTACTTGCCTTTTCTTTGCTGTGTAGGCCAACTCCTGTCAATAGCATGATTGGGGCATTTGGATTTCAGGAACATCTTCTCTACTGTAAGGAGTTACTCCCTTTTGATTTTGTTGACTTGACTAATCATTAAGACCAGTTTTTTATCCTTTTGCTATAATGCCATTATAATGTGTAGAGGTGTATCTGTAGTATGGAGATCAGTGCAGATCCAGCTCCTACTCAGACCGGCAAATGGAGCTGTCCCAATACTGATCCTTTGATGATATGCACTTTTGCACAATATAGAACTTTGATGGCATTGGAGAAATCAGGGGGTCAGCAGTGTGGTAATTCTTTGAGGTCAATGAAGATTATACTTGTGCTGCAAACAGAAAAAACACACAAAATACAATTGACACACTTGTTCCAGTAATTGTTTTGAAATAAATTAAATTCAAATGAAATTGAGAGGTGATTGGTACTTGTATAAACTGCTCCACTTAATGAAGTATTCAGTACTTGTACCATCTGTGATAATCTTCTATGATGTGGTTTGCCAGCTGTCTTGGAGGAGTTGGTGAACACTGGACGTCTGAAAGGCACAGTGGTTGGAGGCCGGCAGGATAAGGCTGTATATATCCCTGACATCTACTCCAAAACACAGAATGCCTGGGTGGATGCTTTCCTCAAACAGAATGGATATTTAGGTGCTGACTCATGTATTTACCCAATCCTACATTTATTATATATATATATATATATATATATATATATATATATATAAACTTCATGATGTAGATTAAACTCAAACAGTCGACTCTTATGTCAGCGTTGGCCTGAAAGGTTCAGGGCTGATTTAAAACAGTAGATGGCGTGTTGAGCCATTTTT
>OMKL01068951.1:25061-39512 GCA_900302295.1 Parasudis fraserbrunneri | reverse complement strand
ATAAAAATAAGGAGGTGGGAACAGAATTAAAAAGGAAGGCAGATGAGCAAAATAAATAATGAAATAGAGGAACCAGTTCAAGACAAATATTATCCGACGCTATTTGACTTTATAACTTTATCTTGAGTCAACACTTTACCCTAGGTTTACTCAATTTTCAGGTGATGGCCGGGGCTGGGAAAGGTAACCCAGGCTACATCCACACAAATATGTTTTCGTTCTAATTTGCATATTCTTTGCTACGTTTGCACCCATCGGCCACAGCACTCCGGCGTTTTCGATCCACTAACCCGGAGACTTTTCAATACGCTGCCGACCCCGTTTTCATTTGCAAAATCCAGGGCAATAAGTGTGGACGGCGCACACGGAGACTTTTGAAAGTGATGACGCAGACACCCAGGTTCGCTTCCTGATTGGGTCTCGTCAGTCACGACGTGTCTTTCTCTGATTCGTCACACCCCTGTCACGTGACCCTTTTCCGGAAGAAAACAAAGGACAGTTATCAGCCTTGGCTACCAGCGGTTAATTCAACATGGAGAACGAATTACAGGCGTTACTGACCTTGTTGTCTATGCTAGCTGCTGTTGTGCAGTTAAATTCTGCATTGTATAATTAAATAGGCTAATAGCTCACAACAGGCCGTGGTATGTTGTTATATCACAGCTAAGGAGTGTTGTTCGGCCCGACGCCAAGTGGAGCCCTTAGCTGTGATATAATAACCATATACCACGGCCTGAAGTGAGCTACTGCTTTTATAAAACGGTCACCAAGTGTGGCAACATGAAAGTTATAGACACACTCCAATTGAAGGTTTATCACCAAGTTAATAAATAATTCATACAAGGAAATAGGTCTTCCTGACTGCCTGCACATAGTGCGAGGGTGGTTGCTGTGCAACGAACACTACTAAACGTATTTATTTTTTGCCCCGCTAGCGAGAAAATAACAGTGAAAGCCCGTTACAGGGATGCTTTTCTTACGAAGATATATGCAGATATGCTGCTGCCAACTTAACTTCTTAATAAATACTATAGAGTCGGAGCTGTTCAGAGCAGCTTTCAGACCAACCAGCCAACTGGTTAGACTTGCTAGCTAACGTAACAGCTTAGCAGCCCAACAAACCTATGACACAGCTAATGCTAAGTTAGCAGCTGCTACTCCTAAGGATAGCATCCCTGTCTCACATCTGTTATTATCCCAACCATTCATAAATCCCTCTGGTATTTTGTATTCTGTTCAAGTCGACCCCTCCGGCAAGGATTTAGCTAGCGTTACAAGAAAAAGCAGTTTCATTGTCGTGCAGCAGCTAGAGCTAATGTTAGCTCTTTAGCCAGTTAGCTTGCTGGAATAGCTCCATGACCAGAGTGTGCTCTCTGAGCCACCTACAATAATCTACATTTAGTATATGTCATGCCAAGCTCCAGCACACATGTAAGATTGCAGCAGCAGATACCACAACTCATTTGGGTTACCGAAATTAGTCAGGAAGTGGTTGCTGCAAATAAGAAACCGCAGAGTATACAATCTGCTTCCTGTTTACAACGGCACGCATATCTTCTTCTTCTTCTTGGGTTTTTTACAGCAAGAAGACTACTACTGATTCCGGCACGCATATACGCGAATGGTCATGCGATATGCGTTTTCAGGCGAGCTAGTATGGAGGGAGATCTTTTCTGAAACTCTGCTACAATCCCTGTGTGGACGGAGATCGTTTTACGTTTTAAAAATCCGGTCTGAGACAAAAAAACGTGTTATGTGTGGATGTAGCCTCAGGGTTAAGTGCAGCAGGGATATCCCACTGTGGGGTTGGCTAGTTTGACACCATGGTTAATGCAGGGTTAACTCAACAAGGCAGTTAACCCCTGGTTCATCAAAACAACATGCAGTGCGAGAAGCCTCATGTGTGGTGAGGGACTGTGCATCTGTTCCCGGAGGTACCTCTCTGTATAAGCAGATGCATTCCCCGGGAGCATCACTCCATTCATTCTATTTACACCACTGCATCCGTTTTTCCTGCAAAAGCAAGACACGTTCAGAAAGGTTAGAATATGTTTAAACTGGCAGACACTATAATTCAATCAAGTTTTTCCATATACATGGATTTATCTGTGGTGGCCCATCACAGTATCAAACAGGCCCGCCACAAATACATTTCCCAAACTGATACAATAACACATTAATAATGTCTAGTCTTGCATGCATGACTATTTGTACTGCAGGTCACGGCTTGCCGCCACCACCACAAATAATCTAAGGACCTGTCGGAAACACCGATTCAATACAATTGTATTTTTACTTTACCGAGAATATTTCACAGGCATAGGCTTTTACTGTAGCCAAACTGTACCGGTGCGGCTTTAAAACCACTTACGGCACACCTCGGAGCGAGAGTTCGGAATGTTAACTACGGTTCTAATGAAGTCAGTCCCACACAGAAGCAACACTCACTCTGAGGTTGGATGCACACAGCTAACCACCATTACATTCTGTGAAGAAAAAAGAAACAAATGTTTTTAGTTAGATGACAAGCATTTACAGAGTGTTACGAGGTCAACTACCCAGGGATAATTAAGGAAAGGTTGTCCCGCGTGATACCCACCTTTTCCACTCCTCGCAGAAACTTATCTGTCCCTGTATAGTTCCTCTTGGGCTCTGTAAGCAACTCACACAAACGCTGGATCGTAAATGGGATTCTGAGACAAAAAAAGACAAAAAAAACAGAGCGATAGATTACTTACTATACAAACACCAGAAGAGACTCTGAGGGATTAGGCTGCCGTTTTTGACATGGGGGTAGCAAGTCATTCTTGCCTTCACAGGGGTTCACATTAAGACCGCTGTTAGACCCACCCTCGAAATGCAAAGGGGTACTGAAATCACGTGTGTGTGTGTGCGTCTGTCTAGAACCGTGATAACTTGCTCATTTCTTATCCGATTTGGCTCAAACTCTGTGGATAGGTTGACATTCAACCGAGCACCGGCGCTGTTGATTTATGGTTTCTATTTTCTAAATCACAGATTGAGGTCAATGTTTTAGCCATAGGTCTGTAAATGGACTGCATTTATATAGCGCTTTTATCCAAAGCGCTTTACAACTTATGCCTCACACCCACCCATTCACACACCGACAGCGGAGACAACCATGCAAGGTGCCAACCTGCTCGTCGGGAGCAGTTAGGGGTAAAGTGTCTTGTTCAAGGACACTTCGACACGCTGCCAGGAGGAGTCGGGGATCGAACCGGGAACCTTCAGATTACCAGACGACGGCTCTACCTCCTGAGCCACTGTCGCCCCATTTACCTTGTAAACTATATATTAGAAAAGTGCTATATAAACGTATTATTTGTATCTAATAGATTTGTTTCATACATCTTACAGGTTGACTTTGTAGGTCTGATTGTTGAACTACTGACTATTGATCTAACTGTCCTATTTTAGTTAAATATTTGGGCATATGGGAAACATGTTCATGTTTTTAATGGTAGCCAGCCAGGGTTATCAACCCAACAACAGTGGCATGGGCTTGTAGTGCCTCAGTTGATGTAGGTCTACCATCATATATATCTTTAAAATTAATTTTTTATACAAATCACATAACAATGCAGTCAGTAGTTTCAAACACTAATCCTTCCAAAACGATATGCAAAATGCAAATCACGTTGAATTTCTGTAGGCTGTTTAGATACAGATCAGGTCTGGAAAAATTACCATCAACAGATGTAAATTATTTGATTACCGTTTTCCCAAATGGCATGTCTTCTGGGATTTGGCCAATATATTTTTGAATCAGAACAAAAGCATTTTGAGCACTTTAGGCTTGGCATTATGGAATTATTTCTAGGGGTGGAGAAAAATATTCATACAGAATAGTATCATGTTGCCTTCCCCAATGATATTATATCAAAAAGTTGACCCACGTATTGTGATATTTTTCATGGTAATATTTCAGCGCTTTTAATGAGAGACTTCATAATGGTATTCTGCCAAATAAAAGGTCAGCTTGACTGCATGAAAGTCAGAAAAGCCCTTAATTTCACATAGTCACTTTTCTACTCGTTGATTTTTACATTATTTCCCTAATGGATATTATTTCAGCTTTTTACTATGTTCAGAACAAAGAAACACTGAGTGATGAATTCTACATTGTAGAATCAAATCACAATACATAATTTATCACACAACACTAAGAATAACATATATTGTCACCAAAGTATGATGATATTGTGTAGGGAGCTCCCAACTGATTCCATCCCTATAAGCACTTTGCTGCATGTCATGAATATTGAGTTAACAAGTTGAGGAACATTCAACCTCATGCTGCTGTGATGGCAATTAGTTCTGTAGTGTAGGACAGTGGCTCTCAAAGTGGGGTCCCCAGGGGTCCTTGAAGGGGTTCCAGGGGGTCCCCAGCCAAATGAAGAGTGGTTTAATTTCACTATTATTTAATTAACTAGAAGTTAGTCCAATAACAGAATATATAATGTGTGACTATTCTGATCATAGGTTTCACTTTCTCTGTTATCTCCTCAACTACAGAAAAGACAGCTATTCTGGACTAAATCATATCTAACAAAAATCTTCTCAGACAGGGATCCGTGAGATTAAATTTCATCAAATGGGGTCCTCAGCCTGGTGTGTATCAATTTGGGGGTCCTTGACAAGAAAAGGTTTGAGAACTACTGGTGTAAGAGATGTGCACAAATCATATATTTAAAAAGAAACAGAAAAACTCATGCAAGGCGTGGCATATGATCATCTAACGAGTCAGGGGTTAGAAACATGCAATAGGCACTTCCCAAACAAATTTCCTAAATCAGCTATACAAAAATAATATTTGTGGTTTCAGCTTTAATTCAGGGATGTTTCTTTAGGTGCTATAGCTTTGGCTATAGTCATAATAGCCCAAGCCCAAAAGAAGTATATTATAGGCTGGCTGGCTTTTGTAAAAAACAAACAAACATGAAAATGTTTCTCATGTGCATATCTGGTTTAAAAGCCCAATCAGTGATCCAAAACGTAAACAAATGGGTAGTCACACCATCAAATATAAGAAATTAGAATGGAAACATGTATTTATTACTATGCTCTAGAGCTAATGCAAGGAAAAAGATTGTATTATCCAAGGCTTTTTCCTGATGGAATACACTTCCTCTGAATATTACAAACACTCCTCAGAAGGAAGCTTTTAAAAGACAAATCATGTTTTTAGTCTGCACCTCTCTTACCTTCATGGTACTTATATCAGTCAGTAGTCCAGACTCGTGTCATCGTATTCATCTGTTGCACTCAACATTTGTGAATTGGACTTTTACTGTTTTTAGTTTTAGGTTTAGTGCTTTTTGTTAAAACATTCTGTGTTGTATTCAATGTAAAGCAATTTCAATACATTTTTCTCTTGCAGTTTGAAACACTGTGGATGTCATACGATTCATTTTCTTGCCATTGTGATAGTAAACGTTGTCTCTTTTTGTAATTGGTCATTTAAATTTTATAAACATGTTCAACTTTGACTTGCTTTGTATTTTTGCGGACCTGTCGCCTGTGCATCAGCTAATAGGGATAAAAAAGTTTGTTTACACTGGTAATGTTTGGAGTAAATTATGAGGTAAGAAAATTCCAAAAACTCTTTCAGAATGTATGTGAATATATATATATATATATATGTATGTGTGTGTGTTAACATAGCATGTATTGAGAACTATTAGATTACTGGTATAAAGATCACAATTCACCACAAGTTATGTCTACTCAAGTCAGTCTGAGCCATATGATACAGGCATAATATAGATGATGGTGGTATCTATAACCTAAATGTAAGATGTACACGCGATAAGACGTAACAGTGAGTATCAGTTTGTGGTACTGTCTGTCCTTTAATACTAAATTGCCACTGTTTGCAATAAAAACTATTTACCAAACAATTAGTCAGAAAGCTCAAGCTCTCAGTGGAATATGATGGGCTAAATGATAGATGAAATTGCTCCTTGTTGTACCGTGATCTAGATGATGGCTAGCATTTGAGGCGGTTTTGCTCATGTGCACACTAGTCTGATAGTGGAATCTTATATCGAATGTTTTGGTCAGGGCCTACAGTAACATCACGTTATTATATCTTTTCACACACACCGAGTATAAAAAAAAAATGCAAATGTAGGAGTCGCAAGACTTTTTGTTGACGGCGAAGAAAATCTGTATCTCTTTACAGCACGCTCTGCTACATGGAGGTATTCATCACTATTGAACTTTATACGCCTTACAACACAGGCGCACAAATGTGATGTCACTTCTCTGTGACACAGAAGTGACTGTCTTAAAGGTACATTGCTCTAATAACTTAACCAAGGACAAAACATATCACAAGGTGATAATAACGCTGGCGATTTCACTAGAAGAATGCACTCAGTAGAGTGCAGACCTCTGCCAAGGCCCAACAAGCTCCCCACTTTATTTATCAATTTTACTGGGTAGATGACAGAAATAAGAGTTGCTGATATTGCCAGTCTCAAAAGACCCAGACTAGAAATCAAGATGTTGGCGCTATAGGAAAGGTCACAGGTTCACCAAAATCAACAGGTTTCTTGAATATAGACAGGAATTTTTGTGAATGTACGACTAAGGGGTCAGGAGATTTGCTCATGTGAAAATTAATAGTTTGGCCTGGTGGTCATGAATGTTCACAGCAAAATTTGTAACTGTTCAACTAATGGGTCAACAGATACACTCATTTGAAAATGGAAGGTTTGACCTGATGGGGACACTAGAGAAGATTTCATCCTCTTGCGGTCATGAATATGCACAGCTAATTTTATGGTAATCCAGACATTACTCTTCGAGATATCTTGTTCTCAGTTTGGCCTGATGGTGGCGCTAGAAGAAAGGTCACAAGGTCACCAAAATCAATAATCTTCTTCTTGAGATCACAAATGTGCAGCAAATGGTATGGCAATTCAACAAATACACACACACACACACACAGGCAAAAATGTAATCTCCCATAATTCTGTAGAAAGTCTCTATGGGTATCCTCCACATGCGTCCCCCCTGAATTCATTAGAAAGTGGGTCCCCAATCACACAGCCAAAAGGCTCCGGGCATGCCGAGCAGGGACCAGAGTAGGAGGGTCCCTGGGTGCCAGGGCATAGCAGCAGGAGGTTGGCTCCGCCTCAGGTTCTCTGCCAACCTGCTTGCCCATAGATGAGCTCGACAGATAATGACTGGAGGTTCCTCCTTAGGAGAGGCCCAGCATGGCCCACAGAACTCTGTCGACCCAACTGTCATGGTGTGGCTTTCATGGAGTGATGAAACCATTCACACAGTCCATTAGCCTGGGGATGATATGCAGTGGTACAGTTTCACTCTGAGGCTCTGGGCAACGGGCACCAAAACAGGTGACCCAAGTGCTGATGAATGCCCGAGCCATGTTGAGGTCGAATGGTGGACCTTGTCAGTGGAGGTTCTGTTGCCCATTGTGAGGAGGTGGGTGAAGCCATGGGAGGGTGGCAGGGGTCCCTCCATGTCTACATTAACATGGTCAAAACACCTCTTGGGCACTGTGAATGGCATGAATGGAGCCCTGGTATGGCGATGCACTTTTGAGCACTAACATTCAGTGCAGGCTTTGGCCCAGTTGAGAATGTCTTTCTTGAGCCCATGTCAGATGAAGTTAGCTGCCACCAGTTTCTGTGATGACCCAATGCTTATGTACGGCGCCAACAGCATCGTCCGAAGTGTCCAAAGTGCATCGGTGCATTTGGAAAGAAATGCGCCAGCATGGTTGCATTGGCAAGGGCTTGTTTCATGTCCATGAAAGCTTTGGTGATCTCCTAGTACAAGTTGATGGTGTACTTGACGGACTTGCCCTTGAGGGCCTCATGAATTAGTCACATGAGCTAGACTGCCAGGGAAACGAAGCAATGATAAAAGTTCACCATGTCCAAGAACTCCTGCAGGGCTCTAACAGTGAGAGGTTGCGGGAAGTCCTTCATAGCCTTCACTTTCAACGGCAGTGGCACAGCCCCGTCCTTTGTGATGCAGTGCTTGAGAAAGTTGATCAAGGATAGCCCGAACTGGCACTTGGCTAGATTGATGATCAGGCCATGCTGGCTGAGACATTCAAGGAGGGTAAAGAGGTGATACAATGCTCTGTCCTGGAGGTGCTGGTGACAAGAATGACGTCCAGGTAAACAAACAGGAATGACAGGTCCTGTAACATAGTGTCCATAAGGTGTTGGAAAATGTGGGTGACATTGTTAAGGTCAAACAGAATGCGAAAAAATGTCTCTGCCTCACTGGCCAGATAGCAGAAATCCTTAATTGGAGTTTTTAATTCAGTCAATCCAAAGGTCTCTAAGAGGTGTGTTTTCAGTTTTACATGTCGTGCTCTGAGGCGTCTTCAAGAATACTCATGATTCTGGTTGCGGTGGAGCTGCTGAGTGAAGAGACGAAGTAACAATACTTTACATCATCGTTTGTGATTTTTCAGATTGCGAATTGAGCCTCTGCCTGGGCAAACCAAGTGGTAGCTTACCACTCCCAAAACTATGGTAATTTGAGAGAAACTGTATTTGATGCCATTTCTGATTACATCCAAAGTAATATGGGGTCAACAATGTAGGAGCTGTGGGAAACGAAAGGACAGCTAGGCTAATGACTGAGTAGTTGTCATTAAACAAGTAGTTTAATTACATTTTGCAGTAGCATGCTAGGAGTTCAACTAAATTCAAATGTGTTAATTTAGTGATTGTAGTAAAAGAAAAAGTAATTCAGTTTTTGCTATTTTGAGGTGTAGCTTGGAACTAGAAACTACTTTATGTCTATAAAAGGAAGGAACAAGAACTTTTGACAACTGAGCTGACATTGTTCAGACCATTGTTATGATCAAGTAGGTAAACGGTCTAAAAAGGTGCAAGTTCAATATTTGTGTTGACTGTTGACAGAAAGTTCCTTGTATTTTTCCCCGTGAAAACCCCAGATAGGGTTATTTGGTGTGGTTTCACATCTGACTGGTAGGCAGCTATTAAAGTGAGAAGCGTGCACTTTGCAGTAAACTCAGTTGAGTGGTATATTATGCAGTCATGTGACTGGATTATATTTTGTTGTAATTTGGTATAACATTTCATTATGTGGATTTGATCATTTCTTTTTACAAAGTAGTTTGAACTACTTTTTCTAAGTAACTTTAGTTAGCCAAACTATATTTCTATTGAGGGTAGCTTTGCTGTAGTTCAACTCCTTCCAGTGTGAAGTAATTAGTAGCTTGCAAAACTATGCTTTCAGAGTAGCTTCCCCAACACTGCTTAATTGTGACGTCACTTCACTGGAAACCGAATCGACTGTTTTAAAGGTACCATGCTATAATAACTTGACTTTGTAGTGTGTAATTCCATAGTATATTTATAGGCATGTTAGACAATGGCAATGGGATTGGGTTTCTTCATTGAGCGCTTATCCTTATCATTAGGGCACAAGTATCTTGTGTTTTATTATAAACCAAGGACAGAACATACGTCTTTTCTTTCTGAGAAAAATGAACTCTTTTGATGTGTGTGCAACCATGATGACACTTTGTTATCAACGTTTTATTGAGTCTGTCCTAACCCTCTGTATGATAGCATGGTATGGCAACCTCAACTTGTCCAACAAAAATAGACTCAACAGCCTTGTCAGAGTGGCAAGTAAAATTATTGGAGTAAGTCTGTACTGAGTACTGAGTACTGAAGTACTGATCACCCCGTTTGACTTATTGCCCCCGGGCCATCGTTTCAGGGTGCCTGCGGGAGAGACTAAGAGATTTAAGGCATAATTTGTTCCAATAGCCATTGGTCTGCTGAACTCCAACAAATGAACACTCAACCTCATATGGAGATTTGCTCAACATATGCTATGATCTGTTGTTTCTGCACTTTACTTAGCCATTATCTATTGCTTCTGCACTTTACAATAGAAGTGGTAGGAAGTTATTTTTAACAAGATCTTGTATTGTCTGATTTGTATCGTTATGTTTTGTTTTTAAAATTGATTTGATTGTGGACTGCTTGGCCTATTGCAAAGCCTAATTTCCCCTAGTGGGACAATAAAGCTGAACTGAACTAAACTGAAATGAACTGAACTGAACTCAGCTGAACTGAATGTATCAAGGCGAATAACATCAGTAATTTCACTGTGAATTATGTAGAAGTTCCTATGGAGTATCCCACACACATCACTCATTTTCTGTATTGGAAAGGGTTCTACATGTCTACATGTGGTAAGGGCAGTGTGAATGTGGCATCAGCTTGGTCTCTATTACTATTTTGATCCCTGGTACAGGAGGAGGATGTATCCAGCTTGTGGTGACTAAAAGTATTATATGCAGTCAGTAATGACCAAATTGGTTTTGAGCAAGGCACTGAACTGACCTCTCCAATGCCATTCTGTAAGCTATATCTCTCTCCTGGTGTGCATGTGTGTGTAACAGTGTGTTTTTTGTTCAGATGATTATGCAAAGAGAAGGTGTTAAGCCTATCTCATTTTATTCTCCTTAAGATGACAGATACAGTTATGGGAGTCAACAGGGATTGATTTCATCATATGTAACTCAACAAGTTGGCTTGGCTAGGCTAAAATGCAGACTCATGATTACATTGGATACACTAGCTAGCTACACTATTTCATTTTCCAGATATTCTGACTGTTAAACCAGTATTATGTTAATTCAATCCTAACTTCAATATCTATCAATCAATCAATCAATCAATCAATCAATCAATCAACTGTAAATATCTATAAACATTTCGATGCACGCAGGCATTCTCTAAGACATACAGCTCTTGACTGTGCGCGACACGTCCCTTTTTATTCCTCCGCCCTCTTTTGCCATAAAAGCGCCAGAGAGCTCATTGTGCGGAGTGATCTGATACGGACTACACCCAATCCTACACTGGCTGATTGCATTGGCTTTCTTTGCTGCCCTAGGCTAGACGTTTGAGAACGTCGAGGTGTGGGTTGAATTGGAGATACTAAATTGGTCTGTTGGCAATCCGAATTCGGCTGTCTTTGGCAACCATATTTCTGAGGCTATAGGGAGCTTTTTATTTCATCAAATTCTTGAATATGTCTTGGCAAAGCTACGTGGATAACCTGATGGCCGATGGCAGCTGTCAGGATAGCGCCATTGTTGGGTATACGGACGCCAAATACGTTTGGGCAGCACATGCCGGTGGTACTTTTAACAATATAACGGTAAGAAATATCAATAAAATGACTTTGTGTTAATATTTGTGTTTGATGATTTGTTGCCAACGTTAACAAGACTGAAGAGCGTTAAACTCATTAACGTTACCTCGCAGGATCTAGCTAGCTAACTAGCTAACGGTGCTGCTAGCTTAGCCACCGAGCTAACTTGTCGCTCGCCCATCCCGGGGATACAGACTATTTCCTGGAAAGGAAACTGACTTGGAGTAAACCTTACACGGCTCACAGAAGATATCGTTCGTGGTTTATTACATGCAATAGCTTGGCCAATATCCAGTATATTATTAAGAGTTGCACAACCATTGAAGAATCAAAGCCTTTCGAGAAGGGAGTGTTGGGACACCTGTTCCTATCCAGCGAGTAGACGGTGTCTGGTTCAAGCTAGCGTTGTGAGCGTGCAAGCTATTGTGTGCACGGCAGCTTTGATTAGCTAAGCTTGTAGTTTGCTAGCTAGCCACTGTTGTTGATAATGTGGCTAACATCGGTAACTTTTGTACAACATGGCAGTGGAGTTCATCCAGTGATTAGCTAGCTTCGTTACATTTTCAAGAGACATTTCACTGAATGACAGATCTTTGTTTCAAACGACTTTAATTCATTCAGAAGCAGACACGCTATAGCTGGCCCGGCCTTGTAACGTTACGTTACTTCCGCTGTAGGCATATGAAATGCTAACGTTACTTGGCCGGTTTTTAGTCTAGTATGTAAGCTTTATCTAGTAGCAGAGTGGATAGTTATTCAATATTGAACCTGTTGCTCATTAATGAGGAGTATAGCAGCTGCTAGAAAGGTGGTTACCTTATTTTAACACTACATTTGGCTGTACACTAAGTTGAAATTCATTTGATTTATTAAATAAATAAATGGCAATTTGCCCAATAGTGGTGTTGCTTGTAAGAATAATAAATTCCTCCAGTGTTAAATTCCTTCAGCATTAGATAATTGCCTTAGAATGGCATTGATGTTAATCCTCAAGGAATATCTGACATCTGTGTGTTAGAGTACCATTAAACTGCAAAAGAGTGAGATGTCCTCATTCATGTAATTTGACTATGGCTGATCGGCCTAATCAATGCAATGAATTTGTCTTCATACATAACTTTTGTATACTAATTTTCTAATCCTACTTTGATTGCTCTTCTACCTTGTCTTTCAGTCTCAAGAAATTGACGTAATGGTTGGCAAGGACAGGCAGAGCTTCTTCACCAATGGTCTTACCCTGGGCTCAAAGAAGTGCTCAGTCATAAGAGACAGCCTCCAGATTGACGGTGACTGGACGATGGACATCAGGACAAAGAGCCAAGGAGGAGAGCCAACATACAACGTCTCTGTAGGAAGGGCTGGAAAAGGTAAAGAAGGGTCATTTTATCTTGTATTGCGGGAAACTTTGTTTATACGGTAAATATTGTTGGATGGATTTGAGGCAGTAACACGCCCAAGCGTTTGCGTACTGTGAATGTCGTCACATGGGCATGAGTAATGTCACATGACGGTTGCGGCTCGCTGAGGATGTTGGAACAGAATTTCTGACACAGCATCATATGATGCTTTCAGGCAAAACTCTTGGATGTGGTTCCTCAAATCCATCTTTGATACCCATCATTTATACCCCATCTTTTATTTATAAAAAAAAAAAAAAACTTGCGAACCTCTTGGAGATTTGCATAGAGTAGTTTAGTATGCTCAGATAAGAAGCCAAGGTTTGCCTACTCTAGTCTGTCTGCCTGCTTTGTTAGTACTCACAGACTAAGCACTCCAGTCACAATGTTGGCTCTTCTACCTTTCCCTTTTCTTTTTCCTGCACTGCTCCCTTTGCTGTGTGCTGGCTTCTTATTGTCTATGTATCCCTGCTCCGTCTTGAGATGCATGTGTTGGATAGTCTATAAAACCCACTGTTACATATGTTGAGTTAATTCCTGAGTTGAGTTTCCTCTAATATTGGGAGAAAGACTTTTATGTTGTCAAAGTAGAAAGATGGTATCTATGGCATCTATACAGTACACCAACATTTAACTATGGAGACTGAAGGGAGCACAGACCACCAATACACCAACATTAACTATAGTGACTGAAGGGAGAACCAGTGTTATGATTTTAGAATGGAGAAGTTGCACTCAATCTAAAATGGCATGCACTCCCTTTTTTACAGTCATCTCTTGGTTCAGGGGGAAATAAATAATCCTGTTTATCTCTACTTGGGCACTGCAGCTTCTAACATAAACATAGGCTCTTCACTGACCGTGATAGCTTTGAAAAGCATGGGTAAAGTTTCCCCTTCCAGACAAGCATGCTCATCTACCCTTAAGCATATAGTTACCACAATGCACAAAGCTTCTAATAGTTCTGACATGACTGTACATTTCCTCATGACTAATTTTCCTTACTTTGAATGCCTTTCCTTTTAACCTTTCACTTCTCTAAACTCTCCCTTTTTTCTATCTCTTCTCTTTCAGTCTTGGTTCTTGTAATGGGCAAAGAAGGGGTCCATGGAGGCGGATTGAATAAGAAGGCATACTCAATGGCAAAATACTTGAGGGATTCAGGGTTCTAGTGTCATCAAGCTCGCTTAGTTAAAATTGAGGGACAAAAAGAAGAGAAAAGAGTTATTGCTGTTAAGATTTCTCCTGCAAGCGGTCAGAATGTGTCGGAAACTTTAATAGCAATGAAGAGTGGTGGTGGTAAGATCCTATGTCACCTTTTGTCCACCTCCTTCTTAGCGGGAGGGGTGGGAAAGACTCTTTCAGTTTTGTTCATTTCTCTTTTTTTTCCCTTGTGTGCTCCAGCATTGGTTGTAGTCATGGGAAAGGAGGGGGTCCACGGCGGACAGCTCAACAAGAAAGCATTTTCCATGGCTGAATACCTGAGGAAGTCTGGATATTAAAGCAGCCTCTCCACCCATCCATCCACATAGCAACTCACTCCCACTCACCCCATTGTGTTGACAGTACTTCCGGGATTGGATAGCATACCAGTATACAAGATTACTTCCTCCCAACAGGCCCACTTTTATATACACACTTGTTTTTGTTTTATTTTTGTTAAATTTTTTGCTCCCTTTCCCTCCCCTCTTTAACATTGTACTCAACTCTCACTATTTTTGACACTACAGTAATGGCATGTTCATCAAAATGGTTTAAATGTATATTTACCAAAAAAAAAAAAAAAACCTGTGCAAAAAAAAAAAAAAAAAAACCTTAAAAGGGAAAAAAAAAAAAAGAA
>OMKL01068951.1:8690-20795 GCA_900302295.1 Parasudis fraserbrunneri | reverse complement strand
TACATTTCTTTTGACACTCCCATTTTCTTTGCTCACATTCTAAAGGTCCTAAATTCACTTCAAACATTTTTTTTGCACAGAGCCCTGTTTTTTGTTAGGGTTGGGTCATGAGGTCTCAATGAGATTATGGTTAGATTTATTAACAGCGGTCGCGTCTTCACCTGACAAAACGTTTATTAAAACGGAAAGGGTAGTATGTTGAACATTCTGCAGTTTGAGCTCTTGAGACAAGTTGTGCGCCCGCCCTCCCCTAATTATAGGTGACACCTGTGTTTGAGAAAATTATTTTCATTGATTGGTCGATAATTAGGCTACTACTCAGCTTAAAACCCAAATTAACTTTGATCATCTTGGGTATCAAGAAATTCGACTTTTGCGCCACACTGCTGTGGTGGTCTAGCGTGTGCAAATAGTGATTTTATTCCAATGGCGTGGAAAGAGAAAGGGGTGTATACGGTTTTGCTATATTTGGGACTGTTTGTAATTTTAAGCTCATTTTGTCCTGGCGCAGAACTGACGAAGATAAAAGCGTCAAACCAGTCCGTTGCCTTGAAGCTCAAATTTAGAGAAAACTCTACATTAATTAATGGTCAAGGTAACGGAGCCAGTTCAAGTGATGTGCATCATGGAAGGCTAATAATTGGGCGCAATTTTCGGCAAGGTGCTATCCTCAAAGAAAGGAAGTCTGCAAACAATTTTTTGAATGTTAATACAGATTACCAATCAGACATGGGTATGTAAACTAGCCTACAAATCATCATTATATTTAGTCTACCAGTGTTGTATTTACCATGCCATCAGTGTTGAAACGTGGCAAGTAATTCTGCAATAGGACTATTTAGGATGCTGCAACTGTCATTGAAATCTATAGGAATGACGAGACATGATTCTATTTATCAAGCATCTTAAAGTTGCTGATCTGAGACCAGATTGGCTCTTAAGTCATGGTGAAGTCATGTGACCACCTGAGTTATCCTAGGTCAGTACACCTATTAGAAGTTTGATAAATATGGGCCTTAGATTAATTTAGAGTTTGTAACATCTGTAAAGGTTGGGAGAATGAGGTAGTGCATGGAACAGCCAGGCCGGACAGTGCAGCAGTCAAACTGTTGCAAATGGAACCAAATGTGGAATGTACTGGACACTCCATGAAGCTGAAGGTCCATGATACTGAGTCTGTTCCTAGATCTCCTATCTTTGTGGATAGGGGTAAGTATTTCACTCGTGGATCTGTCACTCAAGAAAGGCCTATGAAGAATTTGTCTTTGCCATTGACACCACTGTAACATTGACTAAATTGATCTCACAGGAAGTCACCAGTCTCCTCTGCCTCTGTCCAAGTTGCCTCCAAGCTGTGGCTATACCATGAGGTTACCATCGAGGGATTTAGTCTTGGTTGCACCTTATGATGGCTGCTTTGTCACGCAAGAGGTGGGATATTTAATTGGTGTGTGTGTGTGGGGGGACGACTGTTTACTCATGATGCAATCCTTTTACTGGAATAACCTGTTCTGTTGCTTGCTTCAGGAGGACAACTATGTTCTTCCTCTGCATTGGTGCGGGTTACGAGTGCGGATGTCATGCCCTGTAATGAAACCGTCTTCACCCAACCCTCCTATGGTCACTTGTCATGCTGAGGGTATGGTGGTGAAAATGCAATGGGCCGTCTCTGTCAAGGACATTAAAGTGAACCGTAAGTGCAGTTGTTCTCAAATGTTGCTATAGTATCTCAGGATATTAACGGGGAATGTCACCCATTTTAAGAATGCACATTATTCCTGTACCCAGGACAGTTAAGTCAATATTTGTGAACATGCACCACTTTCTCCTAAAGCTGGAAATGGGAGATCCCTCAAATGTTTGCTGTCACCTGAAGGCAAAATCTGGGGCTGCTCATTAACAGTGAATGGGGCACTGACTTTGTGCGCCCATACATTTGTGTTGCAGTGAGTGGTCAGTGGGAACCATTGATGACAGTCTCACCCAATTGTGGATTCAGTGTGGTTGCTCATCCTGAGGGTGTGGTTTTATCTGCTCGCTATGCACCCTGTGTGGAAATGAAGGTACAGACACTTGTGTTATACTGCAAAGAGTTTTCCTGACATGCACACTCAATTTTGTGCGAAAGTTAACCCAAGTGGACAAACTTTCACTCTTTATCCTATGGCTACAATCTGCATACATTTCTTGCCACATAAAACCTTTAGCAGAATCCACTTTCTCCGGTTTCTTTGCACTTGCATTGTTACATACATTTTTAGTGCAACTTTCATCTTGGCGACATTGTATCCACCTTTGACAGGAAGTTGGCTTGCTAAATTCCGGGGAAGAAGTATTCATGTTATTCTCATGATGTGTTTTGCCATACAACATGGCACAATGCCACAGGTCATTGGCCAGGATTGTCATTTAATGATAATCACCTGCTATTTGATTACAATCACCTGTTTGTGACCAAGATGTCTGCAATCGAATACTATGGCCAGTCATTTAAAGCACAAGGATGTGCTTGTATGCCCTCAGCACACTCTTGCATTGGATAAAGTTGTTCTATATAATCCTTATGCTTGTGTTGTGCAGAAAAAATGTGGGATATGCAATTTTCATGAACTCAATTTTTATTACTGTGCTTACCTGCGCTTACTAGTGCTACTTAAATAGTGTTCAAATGTTGCAAAGTATAACTTTAAAGGACAGCACTGGAATTTTATAATTTCTTATTGCCAATGTTTCCTATGTAACCCTAATCATCAAATGCATTTCCCACACTCACCAGCTACTACCGTATACTCTATGCTCAATTTGCCTTACATCCAGGAAGTCATTGGATACCATAGTTTTCTAAATGCATGCAAAATGGTGCACAGACCAGCATAATCCATCATTGTGAACGAGATGTGTATCACCTTTATTCCTAAAGGGAATCATGCAGCAAATTGAGAGTAATATGGACCATTTTCATTACCTCACATTTTTATTTATATTGGGTGGAAGTGAAGAGACAAAAATAAGTTGCGGCAATGGGAAGCCCCCAAATATGCAAAATTAATACAAATGCTTTCGATTGCAACTGCAATGTTTGTTACAATATATATAGCCGTTAAGGAAAATGTGTCTTGTTTACAATGATACTGATTAAGTCAATAGAAACCACAGGATCCAATGGCTTCCTGGATAATCTGGCATAGAATTGCCTGAAATAACTGGGAAATGGATTTGCTGATTTAGACTAGTCATTGGCACTGTTGGCAGTAAGCAAATTAAAATAACACCAGTGTTGTCCTTTTTTTTTTTTATATTTAACTTCCTTTAGCCCTCTGACACATTTTCATTTCAGGATGGGATGTTCACCATTGAGCTGACTGGAGAAGGAGAAATTCAAGTTTCCTGTCCATCACAGCTATTCCCTAACCTTGATGAGCCACTTCAGCCTAAACCCACACAAAGCTCTACCAAGAGTCCAAACCAGCAAATGGAGAAAGTGGTGTACCCCACTTACCCATGGCACCCTCATTTTGTTCATCCTATCCTTGCTCCTCACCAAAACCCACTGAGTCTTCCTTACAACCCCTATCCCCAGGCTCCAGTTGATTATCCTAATGTGCCTAATTGGCCCCCTCCTACATTTCAGAGGCCAAAGGACATAGAACACCCACCCCAACAACCTAAGGAGCCTGGCCAACCAGAGAGTGCACTTGTGCCCAAGCCTACACCTGCTCATGTGCCTGACAGCCAGCAGCCCCAACAAACCACAGTCTCTCCTCAACAGGTGTACCAACCATTTTACCCCTGGCCTCCCCAACCTAAAAACCCTTCAAAACCTACACCTTCTACTGTTACCAGAACTCCTCATGTGCCCGATGGCCAGCAGCCCCAACAAAACGCAGTCTATCCTAATCGACAGGTACACCAACCATTTTACCCCTGGCCTCCCCAACCTAAAAACCCTTCAAAACCTACACCTTCTACTGTTACCAGAACTCCTCATGTGCCTGATGGCCAGCAGCCCCAACAAAGCATTGTCTCTCCTGTAGAAAATCCAACTGCTTCTCATGGACAGGTACACCAACCATTTTACCCCTGGCCACCCCAACCTAAAAAACCAATACCTTCTACTGTTACCAGAACTCCTCATGTGCCCGATGGCCAGCAGCCCCAACAAAACGCAGTCTATCCTAATCGACAGGTACACCAACCATTTTACCCCTGGCCTCCCCAACCTAAAAACCCTTCAAAACCAGTACCTTCTACTGTTACCAGAGCTTCTCATATGCCTGACAGCCAGCAGCCCCAACAAAGCATTGTCTCTCCTGTAGAAAATCCAACTGCTTCTCATGGACAGGTACACCAACCATTTTACCCCTGGCCACCCCAACCTAAAAACCCTTCAAAACCAGTACCTTCTACTGTTACCAGAACTCCTCATGTGCCTGATGGCCAGCAGCCCCAACAAAGCATTGTCTCTCCTGTAGAAAATCCAACTGCTTCTCATGGACAGGTACACCAACCATTTTACCCCTGGCCACCCCAACCTAAAAACCCTCCTAAACATGAAATGCCTCCCCCAAGATCTCCAGCAAGCATGGCTCCTCCAGGACCAGGTCAAGGAAATTTCAACCAATATTCACTATACCCTCCAGATGAACATGAAACTCGCCCCCAGAAACCTGAACCACCTACAAATCCTCCTTCTAACCAAACTCCAAACGGCAAAGGGCAACAACCTTTCAACCCACTCTATCCGGACCCTAAACCCCCAGAGAATCCATTACCTGGTATACTTCCTCCAGCTCCAGGGGGCAGAGAGCAGCAACCCTTCCACCCTAACCCATTCTATCCTCAACCATCTCCTCACCAAAACCCACTGAGTCTTCCTTACAACCCCTATCCCCAGGCTCCAGTTGATTATCCTAATGTGCCTAATTGGCCCCCTCCTACATTTCAGAGGCCGAAGGACATAGAACACCCACCCCAACAACCCAAGGAGCCTGGCCAACCAGAGAGTGCACTTGTGCCCAAGCCTA
This sequence comes from Parasudis fraserbrunneri, assembly GCA_900302295.1. Lineage (NCBI taxonomy): Eukaryota > Metazoa > Chordata > Actinopteri > Aulopiformes > Chlorophthalmidae > Parasudis > Parasudis fraserbrunneri. Next base: position 15,771 of record OMKL01068951.1, on the reverse strand, counting down.
CACCTGCTCCTCATGTGCCTGGCAGCCAGCAGCCCCAACAAACTTTTCCTGTTGAGAAGCCTGCATCAAATACACAAGTACACCAACCCTTCTACCCTTATCCATTCTACATAACAGCTACAGAAGCTCCTACGGGTCAGGCACATTATCCCTATCCCTTCTATCCAAAATGGCCTCACAACCCAGAGCCTATACCTAACCAACCTGTCAAAAAACCAGCCTCTATCACACAACCTCTAGCTACTGAAGTGCCAAATGGTCTGGTGCATCAGCTTTTTTATCCATATGGCCTCTACCCCCAACAACCCCTGATTCCAAAGCATGTAACAAAACCTCTTAACCCATCTGCGATAAAGCCAGGACCAGCCAAACAACTTCCAGCTACTGAAGCTCCATCTCATCCAGTGCATCCATATAATTTGCCTCAGAACCCTCAGCCTGCAGCAACCCCTCCTGGCCCTGTTTCACAAAAACCAGATGGTGCCACTGTCCCTCCAAATAATACATGGTCCCAGAAACCTGCCAATCCACAACCTAGTAACCTAAATGTACCAGCAATGCCTGAACCAGTTGTGTTCCCACAAGCTCCTAAACTAGGGACTCCGTACAATCCTTCTGTACATTGCCCTCAGTTTTGTCCATCTGGATTTTCTAATTGCTGCCCACCCATTTCTTTCCATCAACATCACCATCATATTGTCCCTGCAGGAAATAAGGGCGATGGCATTATTTCAATGTACCCTGGATTCCCATTTCCACCAGGGAACTCAATATTTGGTTATGGAAAAGAGCCTGCTCCCTCATCTAGCTCTGCTCCTGAAAATTTTGAAACTACCCAAGGACTTCGTCAACCAACTGAAGCAAGTACCACAACTTCAGAAGAGAAAATGGGTCCACCTGATAACTCCCCAAATGGTTTTGGTGGGTACTGGAGTCACACTGCATTTCCATCACTTCCATTTGGAAGCCAACCTGAAATGCAGCCATATTTCCAACCACATAGCCACCCTATTGCACCACCTGTGAGTGACCCCAACAAGCCATTGCGTCCTTCTATGTATTACAATTTGCAATATCCCAAGTGGCCATATGAACAGTTACCAGGTGAAGAACACCACAGGCCTTCTAGAACTCAGGCACCAGCTGAGGGGCCCCCAAAGCATCTAATCGGTCAACCACAAGCTTTTTCCAATAAACCCTCAAAACCTCCGGTTCCAGTGAGTGACCCAATGCTGCCCTATTATCAAGTCTATGATTTCCAGCCCCTGATGCAACATGGCCAACCATACTCTGGTGTTGGGACGAATCCCTCTGAACCTGAACCTCCCATGCAGCCTTCCTTCATGCCATATGCTCCACAAGATCCAAAAGACCCAAGACAAAATCAACAATTTCTAGCCATGGACCCACAGCCACCTGCCAAAGGGCTCAGTGAACCTGAATATCAAGATGAAAGCGAATTATTTGATCCTCTATTGGTCCCTTACCACATGCTTCATGAACCTCGACCTCAAGTGCCTCCTTATAGCAAGCCACCAGGCAATAAAGTTGACCAACCCTCCCAACCTCAGCCACCTGTTGGTAACTCAAAGCAGTCCTCAGAAAATGAAAATGAGTCTCCAGTGAACCAATACTATCAGCCAAACGGTTATATATTGCTTCAACATGGCCCACCGGTTAGCGAAGCCAACAGGTCCCCTGAATCTCAGTTGCCTGCCACAGACTCAAATGACTCCTCTGGACCTCAGCATTCAATGCCAGTTTATGACCCAAATATGTTCCTTGCCCTCAAACCTCAATGGCATCGCAATGGTAAACCCCAGAATCTCGAGGAACTACAAGGCAAACCCCAACCACTTGAACATCTGGGCAGGGGAATGTATGGTAATTTACCAAACAGTGGTGTCTCTATTACAACTGAAGGATATGGTTTGCCTTTATATTACACTGATCCCTCTAGTCCTCATCACCTCTCTCTGCCACAGAGGCCTTTCAGTCCGCCCCAGAAATCTTTAAAGCCTGAATTCCCAGAGTCCTTGAAAGACTACTGGAAGCCCATCATGTCATCAGGCTCTAGCTATAGGATTCCACCCCCTTATCCTGGCCTTCCATCAAAAGGACAAGACTCTGCAATTGATGACCAACCAAAGGGTAAGCACAGAGTGTATGTGAACAAAAACTTTCATCTGATTCAATTGCAAACTTTGAACTGATTAACTGTTTGCCTTTTGCAGGGTACATGTACCAACCCATCCAGAGAAACGGTGGTCATCAGAAGCTAAATCGATCTTGACCTTTTTATTGAGAATAAAATGATTGAAAGGGACTAACTGTGGCCTGCTCTTTGACCACTTGTGTTTGGTAAAAGTGAGTTAAACTTGTCTTTGTTGCTGGGAAGAATGAGGATTAGAGCAGAATAGTATTTGAACATTAACAGGGGCACAGTGTGTCATAGGAGTGAAGCATCAGGGCAAATTTTCAACAAGTCGAAGTACGAGGGAGCAGGCTGGAGCAAGTGATCAAACTGTTCACTTCAATCCCAAATAAACCTGCAATGCACTGTCACATCTACCCCCCTCCCCCAAGTAAAGATGGCAGCAACAATGGAACAAAGTTATTTACTAAACGAGATTAAATGCATTTGGAGAAAATAATTTTGTTACATTGAGTGAACTTGTAATGTTCCGCAGCTTTGAGGTGTAAACATTTTTTTTACAGCTGCTGTAAATGTATAGCAATCTCTGCCAAGAGGCTGGAGTCGTGCAGTTGGGACTGTTTCTAATATGTGCTTATTTCAGGCAGCTGTGGCAAGGGTGTCTCTTCAGTTTGTTGCTACACTCCCTCACACAAAGTGAACCTCGTAATGACAAAGGCTTAAAGAGTAATTACACACTAGATCACGTTTTTTGAGCTGTTATGTGTTTATGTGCCTTCTATATAGTGAAGTTTATTAATCCTGGTCATTGTTTCAACATAACTAGGACAAAATCACAGGAGAAAATTGTCCTTGTGCTGCCATCTAGTGTTTGATCATGAGTGATGCCGCCTTCATGTCCTTCATCAGACCAGTATCATGTTATCCGCCCTGATTTGTGATCGCCACACCTCTTTATGGGGGAAAACAACTTAGGGAGTAAACAAGAGTTAGGCAGCGTTTGCTCACATACTACAACTTCAGGACAAAACAAACATATATATCATGTCCTATCTGGGACTATCAAGTCTGAGAAATAGTCATTGCCTCTTAGTTTTAGGTCACCCAGAGATTCATAAGCATAATATTAAATTTCCAGGTGGGGAAATATCCTGCAGCTGAATGGGGAAATGCTATAGGGAAGACTGAAGAGGCATGCCTGAAAACAGATCAAATGTAACTTTTTAAAATGGCATGAATGCTCAATGGCAGCCAGTGTTTGAAAGTAATCGCTTGACTTAACTTGATGCGCCAAAAAACGTTTCAAACAATGTATGCGGGCTGCCGACAGTTTTTATACAGGCCAAATACAATAGCGATCAATAGGAACGGTGTCTGTTTCCCACCAAAAGTAGGCACGGCCACGAAAAAAGCCAAAGTACCTCGATGTGCCGGTCTGATGTATCTGGTACATCAGGCAGATGAGTTTCAGACCCAGAAGTAGCACGTGAACAGCCTACCAAGTCGGGTAAAAGATGTTGGAAACTCTTGAGAAACTTTTGATGCACGAGTTGCCGACGTTAGGCCCTTTTGACCAGCACCGCTATTGGCTACAATCAAAAGTGGAAAGAATCACATTATTTTTAGTGCAGTAGAAAACAATATCATAAACTTGTTAAATAGAAGTGGCCTAAAGCCATAGTTTCTGTGTTTCAAATGATTTACTTTTGTTATTGGTTCAATGTTTCTCCCGACTTTGGCATATGAATGCAAGCAGGCCGGATGAAAAACATGACAATTTGCTAGTTTGGACCATGTGAATGTTGCATGAGATTACCTCTTTGGAGGTACTCTGACATCATCGTAGGGTGGGGCCAGAGAGTTCAGCCTCTAGGGGAGAAAATTGTTGCCACCCCCTGCAAGCGATTGGTGGATCAGCTCATGCAAGGACTGCGCTGCTGCCCTCCCATTTCATTCATTTCAAACTTGTGCTAGTTAGAGATGTGTGTGACAGAGCCTGCATGGATTTCTTTATTATTCCACAATTTTTCAAACATTTGTCAAGGTTCGTGTTACAAAGGTAACCAACATGCAAGTGTGCAGTACTTGTATTTCACTGGAGTGCTTTACTAATTACATACAGTCGTAAATGGGATTTTTAGTTCGCCTCCCATGTGTCACATACTCAAGTATGTATAGTGAAATGTTGTTGCGTCATCACTCCCAGGCAGTGCACAATGGAAGTAAAAACCAAAAGAAAATATTAATTTAAAATATAAAATATGAAAATATAAAAGTAAAAAAAAAATACAGTAAACATGGTTTAAAGTGGATAGTGCAGTAAAAGTGGCAGCAGTATTTGAATGGCAGTTGTGCAAGGTATGTTATAGTGTCATATGCATAGAATGTCTGAGTTATTGTTCATGATTCTGATGGCCTGTGGGAAGAAACTCTTCCTCAGTCTCTGTGTGTGATTTGTGGCTGCACAGGCGCTTGCCTGATGGCAGCCACACAAACAGGGATGGTGGGGGTCTTTTACAATCCTCCTAGCTCTGCTTACACACATCCTGTTGTATAGGCTCTGCAGGGAGGGGAGCGTGCTCAGCCGATTGCACAATCCTCTGCAGGGTCCTCCTGTCCTGAGAGGAGCTGTTCCCATACCAGGCGGTTAGGCTCCCCGCCAGGATGCTCTGCACTGCAGCACAGTAGAAGGACAGCAGGACTTTTTGTGAGACTTTGAATTTCCTCAGCTGTCTGAGATGGTACAGGCACAGTCTTGCCTTTGCTGTCACAGTGTCAATGTGTGTAGTCCATGATAAGTCCTTGGTATTATGCACACCAAGATACTTAAAGCTGCTCACCCTCTCCACTGGAACCCACCGATCTGCAGTGGGGTGTAAGACCTCTTTCGTTTCCTGGCATAGTCCACGATCAGCTCCTTGGTTCAGGGAGAGATGGTTGTCCTGGCACCACTGCGCCAGGTCTGCCACCTCCTCCAGATAGGCTGTGTCGTCAGCAAATTTCATGATGGTGTTGGTGTTTGTTTGGCCACGCAGTCGTGTGTATAGGGAGGGAGTACAACAGAGGGCTCAGCACACAGCCTTGGAGGGCCCCGGTACTGAGGGTGAGCTAGGTCAACTGGGCCAATGCTAGTATCGTTAGCATTGTTAGCCTCAAACAAAGCATAGAAGGCATTCAGCTCTTCCGCCAGCACAGCGTCGATATTCAGTTTGTTGACACTTGATCTATAGTCTGCAGACCCTGCCACATTTGCCTGGAGTCATGCTGCTGGAACTGCAATTCCACTCTGTCCCTGTAGCGTAGCCTAGCATCCTTTATGTCCTTCCGTAGCTTGTAGGACATAGCTTTATATTGCTCCATCTCTCCGCTGATGAGTCCAGCACTGTATGCTGCAGTACAGGCAGTCAGAGTGGCCCGAATAGATCTGTTGACCCATGGTTTCTGGTTGGGTAAAGTTTTCTTCCATTGTAATCCTTGCCCTGATGTCATCCAGCGTGTTCTCCAATGACTGGACATTAGCAAGTAGGATACTGGGCAGGGGTGGACGGTGGGCTTGAACTCTCAGCCTGATCCGAATTCCACCAAACCTGCCCCAACGCCTTTTCTTTCTCATTTCTCCTGGGGTCCCGCCATTGTTGATGTTGTTGTCCCGATGGATCTCCTCCGACCATGACAAGGTATCAATATTCTGTTCGTAAACTCTGTTTTTTTTTAAGAAGAGTTCTGCGGCTGTAGGATGTCATTACCACCGGAGAAGTGAAAGGGTTAAAATAAACTACAATAAAACACAAAAAATGGCACTGTCTGATTGGACCAGACGTGACAGCGTCTGGACTCAGCTGTGCCAAATTGCAAGTTTACAACCAGGTCTGGGATTATTTCAGAGTGAACTGTTAACAAGATATACCTGTTAAATTAATAAGCATGATTAGTTTGAATGCAAGTTTGCCTTTTGCTAAAGCTATAAATTAATGACACTCCTCTCTCAGGTGTAAAACACTGCTACTGCCATGATGTATAGAAGGTGCACCTCTGAAAAATAATGTTCCTCATGGCCCGACACCATTCGAGTCACATGATATACAACGTGTGTAGGGTAAATTGACTGTTCTCATGTGTATACCGCCACCTAGAGGCTCTGATATATTCCCTTAATTAAGTTACTGATCCCCATTATTCTTTCCCCTAAATCATGCAGAATATTCCAAGTGTTCCAACCACCACTCAATCTCAAATGAGGACGAAACAGTGTTGTCTGCTGGGTAGACATTTCTGAATGTCTGAATTTGCCTCTAATGGCGCGGTAGCAGTGGGAATGCTTTTGCTGTACTGTGTAAATAGGAAGTGCACACTCTAGCTTCAGTCTCTTTGGTGGGAACAATTTGGCTGTACTGTGTAGACAGGAACTGCCCCCTCTAACTTTAATCTCTTTGGGTGCTTAATATCTTCATATTAGTCGTACTGGGCAGAATGATGCCCAATGGCCATGTGATGTCTTTTGTATAGTGCCATTTATCACATTCTTTATTCTGTTAGCTTTAATTGACAGTATTCACTTTTCCCAAATAGAAATTTGACTAAAGGTGCATTGTCCTTAAACTGTTTGCCTTTGTTACAACATGAGCTCCCTGAACCTTGACCTGTTCCATGTAAATGGAATCTTGGTAATATTTACACATCCATCTGAAATGGCCTTAGAATGTAAGGTCAACCCTGAAACAAATATTAGAAGATTACTTGGAAATGTAATCCCTTTCTGATATCTGCTGCATTACCTCAGAAATGTAGGCTGAATTTGTAAATTGACATGTTGCAGTTAAGACTAATGTGAGTAGTATACTTTAAAGCCATAATCATCCTAAATACATTATTTCATTATCTCAATCAGATTGCCTCTCCCCCCTAAAACAAATCCCCCCCCCCCAG
>OMKL01068913.1:2374-13731 GCA_900302295.1 Parasudis fraserbrunneri | reverse complement strand
TCTAGGGATTCTATTTTTATATGTCCTGTTTCTATGGACTCTATTTTCATCTGTCCAGTTTCTGGGGATTCTATTTTTATATGTCCTGTTTCTATGGACTCTATTTTCATCTGTTCAGTTTCTGGGGATTCTATTTTTATATGTCCTGTTTCTATGGACTCTACTTTCCCCTGCCCAGTTTCTGGGGATTCTATTTTTATCTGATCCTCTGTTTTTCCACAGTGTGTATTCAAGTCCTCTTTAGCTTCTCTAGAGTCTGTTCTTCTCTGTTCATCTGAACTGCCGACACAGTCAAACGTCTCCCCCGTTGGTTCCATTCTTCAGTCTTTGATTCCTTTTTTATTCACTGCTGAGGTCTTGCTGGGTCTCAGCATAAAACATGAACATCAGTTGATGTCATCTGTCCTGTTGAATTACTGGTACCAGGAGTTCCTCCTGTTCCTCCTGTTCTGTGTTGGTTCTGTGTTCCTGTGGCCCAGACTGTTGCTCCTCTTCTGCTCACCGTGCCGCTGGTCAATAGGAACCTCCTCTTCACAGGTGGATAACTGCAGGTGGTCTGGAGGGGAAAAACAAGCACAAAACCGTCACATTCCATGGCATCTGCCCATCAGTTTCAGGAATAATGCTTTTAAGGCCCTTTATCAGTAAATATGAATCTAAGACATTTCAAGACTTTTTAAGGACCCACGGCCGCCCTGTACAAATCCATTTTGTGATACTACAGCATGGACAGATTTCTTTCAGAGTCCACCTCAACCAACTAACAAAGAGGAAGTCCACATCGAGAAAATATCAAAATACTCAAATGTGTTTATGTATTTGAAAAACATTTTAAACCTTGCATGGCTGGCTAGATAAAAGTCTACTTTAGGAAGACAATTATGGCAGGGAAAAGCAGGACAGGTGAGTGGAAGGGGAAAAACTAACAGTAATTGTAGTAAACAATGTCACTACTAACTAACATCAGATCATCATAAATGGCTGTTAAACCAAAGCCATAATTCTAAACACGAACAAGATGCTGTAAATTAGACAGGTCTGAAAGAGAGAGAGAGAGAGAGAGAGAGTACATCTGTGGAGTAGAGAGTCCGCTGCTAAGAAGGCAGAGTGTTGCAGCACAGATACTGTACGTGATAAACAGTCAGACAAAAGTAATTCTTTGAAAATCTGCCGTTCTTTAACATTACGCCATTTACACTGAAAACACAACGGACGCCGGAGCACCGCGAAGGGCTGGGAGGTCCGGCCGGTTTGTTTTCGGCACCCATGTTAACCGATTGGGCCTTTCATACCTGCCGCACCGCGGCCGGCTCGCGATCTTCAGCGATAGTTTTGGCGTCTGGTCTATTTTCTCTGCGTGCCGCGAGCGCCTCTACGTGTGATTGGAGCAGAGGAGCAGAATCTCTTGTTGACCGGCGCAGAGAAATGGCTTCTGGTGTGAACATCTCCTGCTCGCACGGGAATTGACGCCTTGCAGCATTTCGGCGTCTGCCGTGTTTCTAGCCTTAGAATGCTTTCAAAATGGCAGTGAAATGGGGAGATCGGGGTTTGTGGGTGCTGACATTGAAGGCCCAAGTTCTCACATGAACACACTTGAGGTGGAGGTGGAGGTGGAGGTGGTGGGTAGCGACAGTGGTGGAAGATTGGGCAGTGATGGAGGACCACTGAGCTACAACAGTGGTTCCCAAACTGTGGGGCACACCCCCCTTGTAAAACCTGATCCTAACATACATAGCAAGCAAATACCCAACGATATCTTGGGCAGTATCTTGACACACATTTTGCCTGTGACAAATATACTAAATGCATGTTTTGCTCAATCAAAACTTTACTTTCACATAAAGATATGGATATATTCTGACAGCATATTCATGGACTGGACTAATTGACCATCAGATTTCTCATTGTAGTAGAACATTTCAATAAGGCAGTCCAGGAAGTCTCGCTCCGACCACTGGCTCAGACAGACGCGTGCGCGCACACACACACACACACACACATTGCCCAACGGCCCGCCTTCTCCCACTCAGGCACACACAGCTTTGACTTGCTGTCAAAATCCAACTTTCCCACTGGATGAATTCCTCAAGAGGAGTTTGGTCACAGCTCTCATTTCAATATTAATTAGGGTAAAATGTCTCATTGCTGCCACGTTGTAAAATAGTTCTCGCATTGATACAATTCAAGACAGCACTACACGTTGCTCATAATATCTTTATTTGACACCGACGTTAGATCAAATTCTTAACGACCATTAATCAAGCATCAATTAATCATTAACATCCCTACCAGATACGGGATGGGAACCAACCAGACTGTATGGGCATGCTGTACTATTTTTTTCCCCTCCTTTCCCTTTTCAATTACTGAGCAGGCAATCTAAATCTTAAAAAGCAAACAAAGCAAGCAAAGCTTGGAGACATTTATTCCCATATGCCATAATGTCGACTAATCATGTTATTCATCATTATTGCAACAACTGCATATTCTCTAATTTGCACAATTAACCATAACCAGCAAGTTGCTATATGACCACCATCAATATCATTAATAGGAACAGGTGTGGGGCAGTGACATGCGTGGCGCGACATCTCCTATGAAACATCGCTCGCGATAACGAGAAAGGCCATCTTTGATTTCGTTTACTTTAAGATTTATATCGTTTACATAGTTCTTTATATAGTTATATAGTTCCAACAAAATTACTTTGTTGGCTTTGTTATTACAATACCTCAGTCGCGCCGATGGCGTCAGTCGATCGTTTATAAAGTGCAATGTTTATAATCCCAGCACTATTTCTGCATGACTTTTCCTCAAACGAAGCTAGCGTTACGTAATCGGCCATGTCAGTATATTTTCAGGTGACCTGCCATGCCAAAATTAGGAGTTCCTTTGGGTTTTCCTCATTTAAGTTACCTGCCTGGTCACTTAATTTTGGCATGGCAGGTCACCTGCAAATGCAATTACGTGTCAGATCGACCCACCTGCTTGATCTCCCGACTTTAGTAGGGTGAATGTTCAAATGTAACAAGGTTAGCCCCCACGTACCTGACACGTCAGGCCCACTAACGTACGCAAGCTAGCCCCACAGGGAGAGCTAGCTTGCGTACGTTCCATGGGTCTGACGTGTCAAGCTAGCAACCACGTAGAGGTTTATGCTAGTCCCAATTGGGGTTACCCAACAGATGTAGAGTTTACTTGGCACGGATAACAAACCTGGGTACTTCAGATCCACATCCAAAAGAATAACCTCCCACGAAGGTTGCCCTTATTCAAACAGCTCTGGTATCATTTGAAGAGCAAACTTCGACTGAAGCCCGTCACCATGCAGCAGCCGTTGCTGGCTAAATTAGCTTGCTAACTAGATTAGCTAACTCTACTTTAGCCGAAAATGAGAGACCGTATACCTAAAAGGGGTCTGTGGCTGTAGTGTAACGATGAATAATATGAATAATAGAAATAAACGAAGCTAAAATAAACATGGCCTTGTAAAGCGACACTTGTGAAGCTAACATATCTGTGTTATGCTATCAGCAGCAGCAACAAGAAGACTTCCGGTCGGACTTTTTCAAAATAAAAGAACGATTTTGCAAAAGTCTACACCTCATAGAAGTTATTGAAAAAGCATCGTTTCCCACATTAAAACAACAAACTAAGCATTTAAACGAACCTATACAACACAAATAATGATTTTTTTTTATGACAATAACGGTTAGAAAAGTTTTTATAAAGTACCTAACTTCAGTGCCTAAATGGATAAATGCTGTTTATTGGAGTGCATAGGCTATATAGATTGGACACTGTACAGGTCAACTTGAATTGTGGCAGCATGACAACTATATCATGCCATTCAGGAAGACCAATTCAACCTTTATTTACACATTGAGGATTGCCCTCATTTCCAATGATGTTGAGATTACAAGCAAGATAAAATAAATAGTCAAACACAGATGAGAATAGAGAAATAAAATCTGTAAAACAGTTACACAATGAATAAATATGATAAAATTACCAGGGGGTTGTTGAAGACGGATATCCAACTTGCAAAACATGCCAATTGCCAATGAAATGTGACTGCCAACAGGTCCTATGCATCTTTGAGATCACCATCCATCCCTGTTTGCCCAAGTCAGAGTGAAAAAAATAAAAAAGAACTAAACTAGCCAACATACATACTGGCCCAAAACTAACTCACCCTGGGGCAGTTCACAGGCCTCTGTGTGAGTTTACTTTACATTACGTTTCATTCAAACTGATTTTGTGGGGAGAATGTTACTACCAGCTCCAAGTGAATGGTACAGGCTGAGACTCACTCTCTCTCTCTCGCTCTGTGTACATTCTATATATTCCCATTTAACCATAATAAATTATTTTTAAGTAGCCAAACATTACACTATAAAACTGGATATTTGATGATGATGATTTGGCAAGATGATCCATCACAACAGTGCCATTTCTGCACACGCATATACAGGGTTATCCACTCGTTATTCTCCTTCCATTCTCCTTGGAAAGGCTGCAGGTCATTTGGTCCAATAAAATATGGACCACAAAAGAAGCCAGTTGACCTGACCTCTCTTGCTCTAGAGTTGGAGAATGACATATGACGTTATTCAAGTCATGAGCTTTTGACAGAAAACAGGCTGAGTAAATGTCAAACTAATGAAAACCTGTTCGTCCCATGAAGGGAAATTTTATTATTTCTACCCTCTCTGCAGGCTCACCCGCTGCTCACAGTACAACACTTAACAGTGTTTCAAGTTTGACAAATCAGGATAACTTTCCTGAACGAACACCACAATTGTATGGTCTATCTTCTGTGTGTAACTTTGTGTCTTAGATGTCCACTCACAACTAAAGGGTCTCACTCAAATGAGTTATATGTCCTTTACATGAACCTTTCTCACTGAACCCTTTCCCACAAACCGCACAACTAAATGGTTTCTCTCCAGTATGACTTCTCGTGTGGATCTTCAGATGTTCTTTCTTACTGTACCCTTTTCCACAAACTGAACTAAATGGTTAACTCTCCAGTATGACTTCTCATGTGTCTTTTCAGAAACCATTTCTCACTGTACCCTTTTCCACAAACTGAACAACTAAATGGTTTCTCTCCTGTATGAGTTCTCACATGTCTCTTCAGATCCCCTTTATGTCTGAAACCATTTCCACAAACTGAACAACTAAATGGCTTCTCTCCTGTATGACTTCTCATGTGTCTCTTCAGATCTCCTTTGCGTCTGAAACCATTTCCACAAACAGAACAACTAAATGGTTTCTCTCCAGTATGACTTCTCTTGTGAATCTGCAGATTTGTCTTCATACTGAACCCTTTTCCACAAACTGAACTAAATGGTTTATCTCCTGTATGCGTTCTCATGTGTGCCTGCAGATATGTCCTCCATTCAAACCCTTTTCCACAATCACTACAAATAAATGGTTTCTCCCCACTGTGACTTCTCATATGTCTTACAAATTCAGTATTTGTAGTAAATTCTTTACCACAAACAGAACATGTCCTGTGAGCTTCAAGGTGAAGTTTCAAGCTCTCTGTGGGATCTAAATGTTTCCCACACAAACCACAATCGCAAGAATGACCGTGAATATGCAGCATTAAAGACACCTTATCAAGAAAAGACGTTCCACACACTTTACAACAAGGTGTGGACAGGATGTGACTGGATGATTTGAGTTTATGGGACAATTCAATAGATCTCTTTAAAGTCCTGCTGCTGGATAAACGTTGTCTTTTCCGTGTCTTGAAGCCTGACCGAGGTTCCCCACTCTCCTCCCATTCATCACCGTCATCGGTCTCAGCTCCAGAACAGTCATCATCGCTGTCATCAGCTTCAGGTCCAGAACAGTCTGAAAAGAGGAGCTGATCACCTCTAGTTGGTTCTAAATAATCAGCTGGATCTAAGTCACTGGCTGGTTCTGATACTCCACAGTCCTCTCCATCAGGTTCTGTTTTCATCTGTTCAGTTGAGGTGCTGGGTAATGTGTAAGCTCCTCTGTTTTTCTCCATCTGGGTTTGAAGAGGCTGAAAAGGCAGAGTGTTCTCTTGACCATCCTCATATTTCACTGGGAGTGCTGTGACCCTGGAGCCGTCATCCTCTTCTAGATTTTGTAATAGTTCCTCCTGTTCCTCTTTAATCTGTAGGGGTTCTGGGTCCTGGGTTTGGCTGAGCCGTGAGGACTGAGTATTCTCACCATCGTTTTCATATTTCACAGAGTCAGGACGTAATGTGAGCTCTATGACATCACGCTGCTCCAGACCTGGAAGGAGACTGGGGCTCCTCTCCTTCTGCTCAGGGTGGACCTCCTCTTCAAACAGAAGGAGCTGCGTAGGGAGGGAGTCTAGAGGGAGGAGCAAAACATTATTCAAACAGCTATAACTGGGTTTTTTTTTTTACCCCTAGCCCTATTTCCTACTTGATATAGACTCCTTTTCTCAGCACAATCCATGCTAATCTTCATCATCTGGATACCTGCAGCGCTGGCTAGTTACCAACAAAACTAATGTAAACTAGTCAATGCGGCCCGTGACGCTCCAGTCTATCCAAGCCCTGAAATAAGCAATGATGCCTACTTGGGGTGTACTGTGGAGTAGGTTTCTTCATCTTTGCTCTCCTGACATGTTTCTCCTTTCTGACTTCAGGTTTTCAGTTTGCTGTTTCTCCTCGTCGAGCTCCCCCTTTTTCCCTTTCTAGGAATTCCTCAAATTAATGTTTATGCTCTTGCACATCTTTGTAAACAGCTACTGTTTTCTAGTCTTTCCCCTATGCATGCTTTGTTTTCTCAAACTTGTTGTAAGGGGTGGGGTTAACTGATAAGCATCTTCATCTTTGCTTTGCTCACATACTGCATTTCTCCATTCTGACTTCATTTTAGTACTCTCTCTCCTATTTTTCTCAGACACCTGCCATAGGCCTACAATTGCACTCAATGATTACTTCAGCTCAGCTGATAGATGCAACAGCAGCCCTGCTGCTAACGATCCCATAAAATCCTCCTGAGCTAACGTGACCCCACAGTGCCAAGTGTAAACAGACAGACAACATCCGCTTTTGGCGTTAAGTCCCCCAGCTACAAAACACTGATGTTAACATTATAGTTAATGCTAGCTAAACATTGAATTAGGCAATTAAGCAGTAGCCCAACGTGCGCTGCGCTGCACTGAAGGGTAGACTAGGAGCACTGTATGGCGATAAAGTAGGAAAGCTAATGTTCATGTTACTGTGCGAGAGCACATCACACAACACTTAAGCTAGTTTAATGTTACGTTGCACCATCAACTTTCTCCCACGGTGCCGACAGGGGTGTTGTTGTCGATATCTGTACCTCCAAGCGAAACTGTTATTTTTCAAGCAGTCCATTCACGCAGAATACATTTTTGACATTGTTGTCAAACAATATCTGTAGCTTTCCAACAACAAAGTTGCCATGGTTTTTTTTTTTTTTTTTAAACAATCATCCACCGCCGCAGGTGAGAGCATCAGCTCTCATCAGCTGCACCTCCCACAGTGATTGACGTCAAGACTGAGATGGGATGTTTTTATGGAAGCAGGCATTGCTTTTATGACCATCTAATGGTCTACGCATTTCATACAGTCACACGTTATGCTTATTATTGCTGTGTTTACAGTCTATGCTTTCACATATTTTGCCATGGCCTGCCTGCCCCCCCACCACCACCACTGCATTTCATTGTATCCATGGTACACAGTTATTATACTTGGCTCTAAATTACTCAGGCAGTAAAGGTGGCCTGGATGGGGTAGCACCAGTAGACAGGGGTCAGTTTGCAAACGGGACACCCTAAAAACGTGGTCTCATGTATAAACCCACCTACTGACCTCATGCCCCACCTTAACCACCCACTGGACAAGGTGTATGTATGAGACACCAAGTTTTCAGTGAGTCCTATTTGCAAATGATCATGATCCTGCATCATAGCTTCAGGTTTGCCTCTTGGTAGAGAGATGAGGAGCAGAGAAACAGCCACATTTGTGTAAATTGACTATCCCACTGGCTGTGCTTGCTGTCACACACCATCCTGTAGATTGAATCAACTTAAAGCTGCATTACATGACGTACAGAAGAAAACATAAAAGAATTAGACTTTGACTTGAAGCCATTTTATTATAACATTACAAGCAAATATGTTGTCCCTTCATGCCAACAAAATGGGTGCCACCTGTTCTTGAAAAAAACACACATAGAAGGTACAAGCACATCTTGAAAATGTTGTCATGGCTGGTCCAGAAGATAAAGTCCTGTTACTCCCAGTGTGTACTGCATCTGTTCCCCTGGCTGCGAAGACATGAAGAGAGAGAGAGAGAGAAATGAAGAATTGGTAAGGGATGGGGTGTATGAAGCTGGCCTACCTTGTCCTGACTTAGAATATCAGTAGTATTTAACAACTGAAGTGCTACATTATGAAACGCGGAAAAAACTTGTTACGTTTGTTAGTACAACACTGTACTGCATGTGGTAAATTCTTTTTTAGAGCACAGATTATCTTATCACACTACACACCTCCATGCATTACACTCATAGCTAGTTTAGCCCCCTCTTTGTAGAACCAGCTCAAAACAGATAGCTCTACAAAGTGCCTGTAACGTTAGTTAGTAATCACTTGATGAGTTGATAGAGACGTTAGCTAGCACAGCTAGTTATGAACTCCAACCATCGTCTTGAGCCTTTTGATGAATAAACTTATGAACATTAGCATTAGCTAGCTAGCTATTGTTAGCCAACACTGGGATAGTAGTGAACAGAATTACACTCACCTTCATATTTAGCAGCAATGATTCGCTCAGTAGCTGGTTTGAATTTGCCAATTTGCCACACTGTGCTAACCTAGCATCAGGACGTAAAATTTACTTTTTTGCTCACCTGCCAATGGCCGGTGACCTCCCAGAATTTACCAGCCAAACGTATTTTTCACCGGCCAAAAATAATGCATGCATTATTTGACAAAAAGTAATTACCTTACGTTTTTAGTATGAAAATCCAGCTTAAGCATCACTTAAAGAAGACAATTATGAATAGATAAAATCACATTACCACTATTTTATTCACTTTTTTATTTCATACATTTTCATTTTACATTATGGACGGTCCATTACACTGAACTCTACAGGTCAGACATGTAATTCTCTAGTGTGAAGCTTTAATGGGTCAGGGACACTCCCTTGAACACTCTGCTGTTGGTGGCTTTCATCATTGGTCCTGCTCCGATTATACAAATAGATTATCTTCTATTCATTCGCACGCTGACCAAAAGAACATTGTCTTATGAGACGAGGCGTACCTGGTCTTGTACCTCTCCCAACACAGCATGTGTGGAGCTCAGACAACTGTGGGCGTCAGCGATGGAGACGGCAGACTTCTGCAGAGTTCCGGATATGCTGCTGAGATGGCTCAGTGTGTCATGGAGGAACCCACTGAACCTAAGCACGACAGCTTCCTGGGCAGTTGCACTGAAGTTCTTGTCCTTGTACTGAAGTTCTTGTACTGCTACACAGCATTGACACCTTGGGCATCTGGGGATTTGATCTGAAATTGCACACACACACACACACAGACAAAAGCTCAGTCTAATGAGCCAATATGCCATGGCAAATTGTGATGTATTAATTTGTTGCTATGAAAATATCACACAAGTGCAGAGTAGCTATGTAGTTTGTGTGTGTGTGTGTGTGTGTGTGTGTGAGATTTTCATTCAAGGTTCAACATTTTGAAATATGAGCCTTACCTGGTGTAGGTGTTGGATTCTGTCTGGGTAGCCTCTCAGGAGGTGGGTCAACCATCTTGTGCCGCCGACTCTGGTGGGCATGAGGGGTGCTAATCCCAACGCTGTGAGGCTGTTCTTGAGGTTGGAGCGGTTTAAGGGACTAACATGGTAGAAAGTGTAAAGGCCGGTGAGGAGCTCTTCTACTTTTTTGAGGCTTATGTTTTTGACTGAATCTTGAAAGCTCAGCTCCAACCTGTGCACCATACAGTGTCCTCCAACTACATATGGTCCGTCTCCTCTCAGACGCTGGACCACTCCTGTCCTCGCCCCAACCATCACCGCAGCTCCATCAGAGGCTACTGCCACGAGCTTCTCCTCCCACTTTGGACTGACCAGCCCCTTGACACCCTTGATGGCTTTTGTTACGGTTTCTGCATCCGCCTTCTCAACAAATTTTGACTCAACTTTCCCTCCCACACTGCTTCTGACATAGACCATTTCCAGCTCCTTTACAGCAATATCCGTTGAACCATCACTCATTAGACTAATAAATTTGGCCCTCTCCAATCAGTCTTAAAAAAAAAAAAATCTTTCCATGTCTGCTATGTAATGGAGAAACACTGGTGCCTCTACTTGATTCCTATAGGTCTCCGCCACTGGCACGCCTTTCATCTCATCCAGCCTAAAAAGATAAGGGGAGAAAAAGGTCATAATCAGAATAGACAGGGGGGAAACCACAATGTATCCAGTCTCCTCTAATGTTATCTGAATGACAAATATTGCAGATTTTGGGTTTTTAATCAAACCAGGAAGCAAACGTTAGAACACAGGAGCACAGGAGGGACAAACAAACAAACACACACACACACACACCTACCAACTTTATAGTGACTAATGTTACTTAAGAGTTAAAACACTTACTGGCAGAGCCACTCGGAAGTCCGCCATTGGCCTTCCCTTCTTTCTCGAGGCGTGAAGCGGTCCTGAACATGGTCGTCATTTTTCTTTTTGTTCGGTCGGTTATCGGCGACACCGACTTCACAACAGGGGTCGAGCTCACAGGTTGAGATGCTTTGAGGCAATCAGGCTGGCATCTAGACCTCTCATGGTTTTCATGGACCTCTCTTTCTAATTTCATGTTTGTTGTCCCCAAGACAAACATATTTTGTTCCCGCTTTTCTTTGGCATGCTGGCGGCAAAGACCGCGGTTCATGGTGTTGGTATGGGGGGGTCGTATTTCAGCCATGACCGCAGCCTCGTCAATTCTAAATCTCCACTTCTCAAGAAAGCGCGGCGCAGTGACATTAGTGTTATGTTTAACTGTCCGCTCTTCTTCTTGTTCAACATGTTAGTCTCCGTTTTTTCTTTTTTCCGGCGGTGCTTTCACGCCGGGAATGTGTCGCAACATATTGCTTGAACCGCCCGCTCCTTTCGCATTGTTTGTTGTCAAATCAAGCGGAAACAATACCCGATGCATCCACCCACATCACATAGGCCTACGTACAGTGAGCAGCAAGGGTCAAAATAGTCTAAGACAGCTGGTAGAAGACAATATTTAACGATATGGTCATATATCAAAATGAGCTATTGGCCACTGGCGGGTGTGTGTTTTTTTTTT
>OMKL01068878.1:0-10395 GCA_900302295.1 Parasudis fraserbrunneri | reverse complement strand
AAAGAAAAAGTGTAAAAAAAAAAAAAAAAAGCCCTCTGGTGTCCTATGTCTCTTTTATAAAAAGTCTGTGCTCAATGTCCAATGTTGATAATCATGTTACTACAATTTGCATTATTGTCATGCATATCTGCTTAACTGAAAGAAAGAAATGTCACTGAAATTAGCTAACTCATGGGTGGTATAATGTTTTTTGTTTTTTTGGTTTGTTTTTTTCGTCATGTGTCTGCCCACTCTCTTGCGTATGCGTGTGCATGCATGAATGCGTGTACGTGTTTGCATACCTATGTGTGCATGCATGTATGTGTTTATGTACGTGGTCTTTCTGCATCCTGACCTGTAACACATGGCTGTACTGCCCCCATCCTGGCTCATGGTCTGTGTGTGTGTCCTGCATGCTGGCAGAGGGAAGACCCTCTCTGCGGCTCAACCAGGCGGAGAGGGTCTTCCTGCACATCCTTTGTCACACCATTTGGGCCCTTGTGTCTGGGGCTGCCCTGCTCCGGACCCACTTGGCAGCTCACTGCGCAGACGGACATCTGCTCTCTCCAACCTCCTGGTGAACAGAGAGACCAGCAACCAGCACACACACACACACACACACACACACACACACACACAACCCAACACCAGTTGGTTATGCACTACCATAACCAAACTATCTATCTATCTATCTATCTATCTATCTATCTATCTATCTCTCTATATATATATATATATATATATATATATATATATATATATATATATATATATATATCTGTTTCTGTCTGTCTTGCAGTACAATGATTTGAATTTGAACCTATATAAGTGGGAGAGAGAAACATGCAGTTAGTTCTTCCTACTGGATCCTTGGCTTTAAATGTCATGTCTGGATGCTTCCTGTTATATGATTTAAGTATATTAATTTAATGATATCCATTTTATGGGCATTTCCCTAAATACCCAACTAAATAGTTAATTTTTCGTTCACATGATTTAACATAGCCATGTCTTAATGGTGTGACACACCACACACTTCTCTTGCTGTTGTATTGTTACAGGTAACTGATAAACATTTTGTGTACACATTTCTTCAGTATGACAGTAGGCCTGATGGTCGTGATGATCATCTATTTGCAATGCAAGCCACAAGTGATTACCCTCCATTTACTCCAGAAACGTCTTTAACAGGAAGGACTTCAGATTATCGAGTTGCTTTGTAAATCTCCACATTAAAGTATAGTTCTGCATCTATCGCTTGACTCTATTCTCTAGGTTCTCTCAGCAGAATGATTCTAAAGCACGCAATATTGAGCACATTTTGTTCGTGCTCAGCAGCCCAGAATAACTCGGTCATTATGGTAGCGAAAGGGACAGGTTTGAGTTTGATTTCATGATGGTAATATAGCCCATGTGTGTAGGAGAAGAAAGCCTTCAATGGGGACATCTGTTCAATGTGGCTTACAGTTACAGCCGCGCGGTAAGAACAACCTGTGCACACCATATGAACTGAGGCCGACCCTCACTGGGCAAGGTTTATGAACGCATAAGCCAAACAATAGTCATTGTTTTGTCCCACTGTGAAAATAGAACCACTTAAAAGAAGTAAAACTGTAGAGCTGCTCAGACTGAGTGCACCTGAATTATTATACGCAGCTCAGGGCTGCAACATGCTGGTTGGTTTGTAATCATACTGACCACGACACCAGTAGTGTTGATATAACCACCAACTAGAAATTTGTCATCAGTGGAAAACAGATATCATATCGCCTAGCCTACCTTGGTTTCCAAATGCGTAAAATATTTTTGCGCGTACCATTACGCATGGTTCTTCCAATTGAGTAGAAAAGCGTACAAATGTTCATGCATCAGTTTGTCTTCAGTTCTAGCATAACACTTTATCTGATAAATATTTTGGCCAGCATACTTACTTCACAAACCTGTTGAGGAGTTTGAAAGCATGGCAAAAACAGGGGCCCGCGGGACGCTCAAGTTATTCGTAATTGAAATCAATTCCCTGTAACATTCATCTCGGAGGGTCCACTGTTGTGGCGACACACCGGCGGTGGGGGATGTTGTGTTCTATTCTGCAGAGAAGACGACACGTCGAGGGTCAATCAATGCACTACAAAGTGGAACACGGTATGTGGGTTTTATTCATATTATCGCCATTAAAATAATTTGTTTGCTGTTGTGTAATTTTCAGTCCCCTATGTTGTCGTTTGAAGGGAATAAAATATTGATCAAAATCAACAGCAATACATCAATAAGATTTGCTAGTTATCTTAAGCATCTACAGATGTGTGCATTTTATCCATATCTGAGGTAGGCTATTGAATGTATTTTCGGATGTGTTCTAAATTGTAATCTTTCTTCCAGTATTTGCACTGTAATAATTAAATTAAGACAGGTTTTGTATGTGATGGTATTTGATATCAGTTTGGGAAAAATAAAACAGAAAAGTATTCACTCAAGAACTTGTTTAAAGATGTTTACTTTTTACATTTTGGGATTTAGTAATCAGGGCTTTCTCTAAATGTACTGGGTTAAGCCTATCAACAACACATTTTGACAACACTTTTGATGAATAGGCGAGGCTATTATGAAGTTATAGCCTACAAAAATAACATATTCTGACTCAAGCGCATGCAATGTTCTTTTTTCTGATTTGGAATTTTGAATACCCTAACAGTCACAAAAATATATATATAATTTTCCTTGTTTTATTTTTTCCAAACCTGTGTTTTATTTTTTAACACCTGGAGCTGAAGCAGTGTAAATTAAATCCAAAAAGCGGTTGTCCAATCCTAGAAACATAGGAATTAATCAGATAGTCCATCTATCACGCTGTGTAATAAAGGAAGCGACATGGGTTAGGCAGATGATGTGATGAATAATCCCTGGTCGTTTTAATTAACTTTTCCCTGTCCTGTAATGACCAAGCTGGTCAACAGACCCGGTCAATAAGCATGTTAATATCAAACAAATAAAACTGCGGATGATTAAAAACCTCCTGCGTTATTAAATTTGAAATTCAAATGAAATTTATGCTGCCAGTGCGCACTGCATGCTAATAGCACCCGGGGAGAGCCCCCAGGTTCAACCCATGTTTGGCCTACAAGTCTTTATTATGTAACAGGAGGTTTCTCCATGGATTTAGGTCGTTGTATCAAAATGTCAGCGGCTACATGATGAACCTATTTGATATCATCAGAAAATCAGCTTATTTTCTGTCTGACTGAGAGTGCAATCACGCGCTGAAATTAATAATCTCTGGTAATAGGCTACCAGGTTCAGCTGTCAACAAGCCTAAAACAAAATGTGCTACTTGAATTTCCTAATTTCCTGACCTATAGATTACTACATATTGGCTAATGAAGTTGATGATTTTATTTGAACTCGATCGCCCCTTCCAACACACACACACACACACACACACACACACACACACACACACACACACACACACACACACGAGTACGTTTTCACAACGTATCACTGACACAAGCTTGTAGGCCTATGTCACTGAACACGTTTAATATTACTTCTTCTTCTTTTTCTTCTTCTTCTTCTTCTTCTTCTTCTTCTTCGTCTAGGCCCAGGACTAAGCAGGTCAATATTACCATAAAGCTAATGATGAAATGAATTATCCTCTCTGGAATGCACCATACCAGTTTTAATCAAAACTGTCAAGATAATTGAACGCAATTACAGTAATGTGAAAGTTTGAGAAGGTATAAAAGATCTAAGGCAAGAACAATACGGCCTTTGTATTCTGTATAATAGTTGTGTATATTAGGGTAACTCCTCAGAAATTAAAACATGCAAAAATTCCCAGGGTAATTTATGCTAGAGCTGGTTGGAGCCAGAAACTTTCACAAATGAGGCAGGTGCAAAGCTCTGCAAAAAGGTCGTTCTCTTTTTAACACGAGAATAACTTAAAACAATTTAGATGAATGAGCAGACCACTGTAAATACAAACATATAAGCCCCCATCTCATCTTGATATTGATGGAATGCAATGCTCTGTAAATTTCAATAAGTGGCCCTAATTCCTTTCACTCTCATTTAACTTTACCTTCTTCCGTTCTTTTATTATGAAGGGGGTGGTGGAGGGGGTGGAGAGCTGTCTGAAGTAGTCTATTGATGACCTCACGTTAGAATGTGGCAGTGTGGTGGTACAGAGGCGCTGATTGGTCGCCCGTGTCACAGCGGTACTTCAAAGCCGGAGAGGACCTACAATTGTGGTGGAATGGGCGGAACACATCATTGTATTGCACACCTCTAAAAAAACAGTGCTCTGATTCATAAATATAAAAAGATCCTCTGAGGAGGGCAGTTTTTGTGATGGCAACTTCACTTCTAGGGGTGAGTCTAAGGGGTTTCTTACTGGTTTAATTAGTTCTTTTATTGTCCAGCGGAGGGGATTAAAATTACTTCGGTCACAGTAGGAAAGACAGTGCGTTGATTATATTTTAAGCAAACGGTTCATGTGAAAAAAAGCTGAAGCTGAGATTTAGTTCGCATACAGACGGGATAGAAGTTTCAACTGATATACTCAAAGGTCGCATGTTTTCCTTCGTGTCCAGTTTGGTATATTTTTGTAGCCTATTCGTTTCCAGCCTCATTTTCGTGCTTTCTTATCGTCTATATCTACAGGTAGGCAATGTTAACCTTCTGCAATGACTTTAAAACATATGTATCTGCAACCCAGAAATGTGTAGCTTTTTAGGCATCTGCTATCTCATGTTATGCTTTAGCCAAAAGTTGCCTTCACATTCATTGACCGGTAATACTTTTCTCGGTCGAGTGCAAGTAATCATTATTGTTGTTATTGTTGTTGTACACAGATGTTCATTACTAGAGTAATAAGTCCGTGAAACTGCATTATAATTGTGTATGCGTCGTTAGACTGACCAGTCACTTACAGCTATTCCTTGTCCTTTCAGGAGGAGCCGAGGGTAGGATCGACTCCTTTAGCCATGTTAGCTGCAACATGTAACAAGATAGGGAGTCCAAGCCCTTCACCATCGACAATTTCGGATAATTCTTCATCATTTGGAAAAGGGTTCCACCCGTGGAAAAGAGCCGCCGCGAGCAGCTGCAGCCTGGGATCTGGCCTGTCCGGTTTCGGAGTGTCTCGTAACGGAGCCGGGCTATCGGACTCTTTCGGCACCAACAGTTCCACTGGATCCAGTGCCTTCTCCCTCACGTCTGGTACCTCATCTAATTCACACTTTGGAAACGACTATTCTGTATTCCAGGCATCTGTTTCAAACAGCTCTCAAGAACCCAGTCACCAGCCAGTTTTTATCTCGAAGGTGCACACGTCAGTGGACAGTCTGCAAGGCATCTATCCGAGAATGAGTGTTGCGCATCCATATGAGTCCTGGTTCAAGTCCTCCCATCCCGGTATCCCCACAGGAGAGGTTGGCACCACCGGAGCCTCTGCATGGTGGGATGTAGGAGCGGGGTGGATTGATGTGCAGAACCCCAATGGGGCAGCACTACAGACGTCCCTGCACTCCGGTGGACTCCAGACGTCCTTACACTCTCCTTTGGGGGGATATAATTCTGATTACTCGAGTTTAAGTCACTCCGCTTTCAGTACAAGTCCTTCTCCACACCTGTTGACAACGGGTCAGCACCTGATGGACGGCTTCAAGCCGGTGCTGTCCTCCTATCCGGACTCGAGCCCCTCTCCGTTAGCTGGGGCAGGGGGTACTATGCTCTCCGCAGGCCCACCTGCATCTTTAGCGGGGTCTCCGAGGTCATCTGCCCGGCGCTACTCGGGCAGGGCCACCTGCGACTGTCCAAACTGTCAGGAGGCAGAGAGACTGGGACCAGCGGGAGCCAGCCTCCGGAGAAAAGGACTCCATAGCTGTCACATACCCGGCTGTGGGAAGGTTTATGGGAAAACATCGCATCTAAAGGCACATTTGAGATGGCACACCGGAGAGAGACCGTTTGTGTGCAACTGGCTGTTTTGTGGAAAGAGGTTCACGCGCTCTGACGAACTCCAACGACATTTACGCACGCACACTGGAGAGAAAAGGTTCGCCTGTCCAGTTTGTAACAAGAGATTTATGCGCAGCGACCACCTGAGTAAACATGTAAAAACTCACAGCGCCGGGGGATCTGCTGGATCTGGCTCTGGGGGCAGCGGAGGGAAGAGGGGAAGTGATACCGACAGCGAGCATAGCGCACCGGGGAGCCCTCCGTGCCATTCCCCCGACCTGTTGCAACCTCCCGAGTCTACCCCAGGAGTAGGCATGAACGGCCTCTAACTCCCTCAATTAAAACTGGACATACTTTGATGTATGCAAAAGGATTCATCAGTGCTGTCACTGAACAAGATATAACGTTTATTTGACTTTCTAAAGTGCTTAAGACTACTAATTAGATAATTTCATAGCGTCAGAAACTTCCCATTAATCCACGTGAGGTGTAAAACTGTGATCAAGCCTAATTTACTTTCGGCACTGTGGGAAAGGGCACAATTGAAACTTTTACGCACACACTGATCCAGGGTACCCTCGATGTTTTACGCAACCAGGGTATTAGGAAGACATAGAAAACATCGCTCTAACAAGTAGTACTGTGTGGCCTGCAATGTTGTGTTACTGCTGACCTTTTCCTCAAAAACCAAACTCTGGCACTTTATTATTGAGCAGTAGAAATTATCCACGTGTGCCCCCGTCAATGGACCGCTTTGTAAGAACAAAACACTGTAGAGTACGATCAAGTTTTCGCTTTTATGTCCTTATCTACCTTATCACATCACCTGATCTATAATGGAGAAACAGTTGTAGACTTACAGTAGGCTATATCACACACATCATTTGCTCCACAGCCTGTGAGCACCGAACCAAGTTTGTAAGTAGGCCAATCTAGGCGACTTACATTTTACGTCACTGCAAATGTGTTGTATATACTGAGAAATGTAGGTTAGAATATAATTACACACCAATGTAAAGGTGAGTTATGTATTTGTCCAGGAGACGATTTTGTATAGTTATTTCTAGTTGTACATTGACTCTAGTAAATATCTGAAAATGTACGGAAATGTATTTGGATTTTCTTTGACATGATATAAAATGTATTGTGGGGAGTTATATTTAACCACGAGTTTTCTTGTATTTTGGGGTCTATCATTAGACGCACTTTGAATTTATTTGTGAGATTTTGAAATCATTTACTGTTTATCCACACATTTAATTTAAGTAAGCATGTTGTAAAGTGACGTTAATTTCACAATGATATTTTCCGAGACTGGCTTTTTATTTAAGCCACTCAATAAAGTCAGTATGGATTCAGAATCAATTGATCGACTCAGTTTATTTCTTTGGTTATTGAGTCGACAAAAGTTATGTTAATGTTTTAGGACTAAAAACGTTAAAATAGGCTAGTCCTGGTGCATAGGCCTAACCAATGAGCGCCGATATTTAATAGGCACGTCAGGCCTATATCTTCAAAACTTTAGTTCTTCCATTATTAAAACAAGACAATAATTTTGTAGATGTTTTGTAGAAAATATGCCCTATCCTTAAATCACATTTCTCATTTCCTGCACAACTGAATTGATTAAGACTTAATATGGGTGTTAAGGTCTATAATACACAACTAGGAAAAAGAAAAAACTTTTTGGCACTGATAATTGACCCGGCCAAACCCACGAATTCTATTTTAATTTTGATTAATAATTTTTATGATCAACCATCCACTTCTGAAAAAATACTTACTGCTTATTTAAACACAGGCCTACATTCTGTTGGCCTGCGTGTGAACGTTATTGAAACCTGGATTAATGTAACGGCTGCAAGCGCAGGTGAACCTTTACACCTAACTGTATTTTGCCCACTCTTACAATAATTACAATATTTTAATGTAAAGTGCTTTAGAGGAATAGCATGTAATTCACCGTATTTTTGTCCTGCATCATTAGTTACACAATTCCAACATAATTAATCTGGCCATACTTTTGGAACCAAACATTATTTCTCTGGTGTGTGCTTTTCAAAACGCAAATCTGGTATTTTTTTTCCATAGCCTTTAAAAAAAGCCACTGTGGTCTTGATGAATTAGCTTTTTTGTTTTTATTTGCATGAATAACTGTACATTTTGAAATGATAGACCCTTATAACCGAATGTTACACTGTAAGTCTAAGCGTAAAAAAGGAAAGAGCAAGGCACTCTGGTGAGAAAATATATCCTCTAACCATTAGCTTTGACATATAGGCTATTGCATAGCCAAACAGACGCATATGCCTATTTATATATTTACAAAAAAAAATGTTTGTAGGCTAAATAATTTAATTAAGAAGGAAAATATTAATGGTGTATGGTTGCCACATAATAATAATCGACCTAAGTCCCCATGATCCTGACAAACTATTGCAGAAAATAGCCTACAGCTTTTTTCGTTGGACATCAATACCATAACCAGTTAATTCTAAACATAGCCTAAGTAGATTTAATTTCAATATTCATGTTGACAGGCCTATTCATTTTTTTTCAATAATACTGATGAATCACATTCACGCACACACATTCCGCTTAGGATACGTGTCCTATGATGGGAGATTGTGCCTACATTCCGTGATTCCACTCAAAGCGCTTATAAGCATGGACAACTATACCTTTTTTTTTTTTTTTTTTTTTTACATTTTTTATTATTATTATCTGTGGCTCTGGTACAGCCTTACGGTATTCTCCATTCTAGAGGTAAATTGTTGTTTCTACTTAAGTGTTGTGTTTTCTGTGTTGCTGCCTCGTGTCATTATGACGTGAACTTAAGTAAACCCAAGTCTTGATAAGTTCTCCACCCTGCCAGTAACCTGCATGGGATCGTAGCGCCACCTTGCGTTTCTCTGTTCCTCCAACATAATTTTAAACTAGAAACCCCACTCTTGACCAATCATGGCGACAGTAATACGCGTTTTTGTATGCGTATGATTTATTTAGATAATCTGCAATTATGAATTAATTAGAAACATTATGTTCAAATGTAATAATTTGACAACATTAATTAAACGGCAGCATGTTACATTTTTATATAAATCAACTACAAACCAGCTTTACAGTGTGGCTAAACAGATGTACAATCAGTGCACATTATGTAGATGAAAAAAAACAGATATTCCCCAAATACCCTCTTAACAGGCAAAAAATTTAAACAAAAAATAAATAAATACAGACAAAATACAAAAATGTAGTTCTACAGTTTACAGTTTACAGTTTAGTCATTTAGCAGACGCATTTATCCAAAGCGACTTACAAGTGTGTGCACATCAGAAACTGGCGATAGGATCAATTCAAGAGTAGATAGGATCAATTCAAGATCTAGATTGCCACAAGTTTATTCTGCTTTAATGATTCATTTTAAAGTTATTGCGCATGTATAGACGGTACACCAAGACTATGAGTAGTGGCTAATATTTGTATCAACTCAAATTATTAAGAGAGATCAACACATAATAACATCATCCATGGAATAAGTTTCCTCAGTGAGCGACCTGTGCATTGACAAGGGCACAGTAAGCCCCCTCCTTTGCCATCAGTCCATCATGAGTGCCCAGTTCACACACCTGCCCATTTTCAACCACGGCTATAATGTCTGCATTCTGGATGGTGGAGAGTCGGTGAGCTATGACAATACAGGTCCGGCCCAAACGGGCATCATCCAAGGCCTGCTGTACAATCTGAAAACAGGAATCCATCACAGTTTTTACTTTATTATTTTCCTTTATTTACTCAGTACAACCATTGTCTTCAATTGTTGGCCACTGAGCAACTCTTCTGGCGCATTTGGGGGTTAAGTGCCTTGCTCAAGGACACTTAAATGGTGGGTGTTGAGGGGAGGAGGCAGCATTATTCATTCACTTCCCCCAGCCCAAATTTTCCAACCGGGCTGGGGATCGAACCAGCAACCTTTCCATCACAAGCCCGCTTCTCCCTTTAGACCACTGCTGTCCCATCTAGTCTACTGTGAGCTGTGTTACTGACAATACTTTCATTGCTATTTCTGACACAATCAGCACATTGTTTGTTGATGTAAAGACTGGTATTGGATGGTGTGCCACTAACCTTCTCACTCTCTGTGTCCAGTGCAGAGGTGGCCTCATCCAGCAGCAGTACTTTAGGCTGTCTGACCAGGGCCCGGGCGATGGCTATCCTCTGCTTCTGTCCCCCAGACAACTGGCTCCCCTTGTCTCCAACTCGTGTGTTGTATTTCTAAACAAAATATGAGAATCCTCATGACAATGAACATTTGATTGCATTAACCCATTCAGGAGTATGATCTCACATGTGCGATTCGATTTTTGAGAACTGAACATTCTAATGAGGATGTCACAATGGCTACTGCAATCAAAAGCAACTGAGTTTTAGAATTCTAAGATAGAAGTCTGAGTATAG